>AWUE01013669.1:0-26626 GCA_001974825.2 Corchorus olitorius | reverse complement strand
TAATTGACCCGAATCAAACTCCTAGCCCATCTTAGGGAGTCAAAGTTCAAAGTCATTAGTGGCGGCGCAAATCAAAAGAAGAGAGATTGAGCTGAATCTCAGCGAGTCAGCGTTTCTCTTCATCTTCATAGGTGTCGTTTTATGTTAGGGTTTAAAAAGAGGGTTTGAATGTTTGTTTTGGTTTGTAAGAATTTATGTTTTTCAAACGACAAATTCATTTCGAGCTTTGATGGTTTCAAACAAGTTTTTTGTATTTAACTTTGTTGATTGAAGGCATCGAAAGTTAGTACTGTTCGGCAGGTGACTTGCATTTTTGTTCGACATAAGCAACCCATAACGTTTCCCCTTGAACTCTAGTAGGAACTACATTTAAAATAAAATGTCTTTTAACTGACAGGTTTTTGAAGTTACATTGATTTTACACAGATCTTTGTTGCATGCTTGAATCTGGGATTCTGGGTGTTTTGTTTTCTTGTGTTTTGGTGCAAAATACAGCCTGAGTTGTTCTTATCTTCTCGGTTTTAGCTCTTTGAAAAGTCTCCTTCAGCTTCAATACTCAACCCCATCTCTCTCTTTTCTTTTTCTGATTTGATAGTATTCTTTTGTGTCTCTATTTTTTTTAAAGTAGTAATGGGCTTCATTACTAGTGGACTTAAGAGTAGTTTTAGGAATCGTTTTCTGTTTCTCTTATTCTTCGTCGACAGTTGGGATTTATCATTGAATTGTAATATGCTTTTTCTTATTTCGCTGTATTTGGGATAGCAAAATATGTAGAAAATGTATTCAAGCTTATTCTGAATTTATCATCTATAATTGATGGGCTTTTAGGCTAGATTATAGTTGAAGCTTATTCTGAATTTAAAGTTTATAATGTATTCAAGCTTATTCTGAAATGGAGTTTTAGTTGTTGGAAGTTCAACTTTGATACCATAATCTGATGGTGAAAAGAGCTTAAATTAATATTGAAGACTTTTCTAAAATTGTGAATGTTTGCTTTTGTTTTAGCTACCCATCTTCGTATTCTTTGTAATGAGGCTGTTTGAAATATTATATGTTTTGCATTAAGCCTTGTTGTAAAAAAATTAAGCTACTCATTTGTTGGTTTCAGGTCAGGCTAGACTCTCTTCGGCAGATTCACTTGAGAAATTTGTCCTTTTGAAGAAACTAAGAGGTTTGACTTTATTACCTATAACATTTTGATGCAAGTACTTTTTGTATCATAGTTTTGAAGAAACTTTAAGTACATGATTACCACTCTCATGTTTGTGGATGCTTTAATTATTTGCATTAACAATGTTCCAGGTAGAGTTTGCAGGAGTTATATTGTTTTAATTCTGTTTCATGGAATATATAATTAAGTTTTTGTTTATTTTAATAATTCATTTTGTTTGAGTTATATTTTGTTTTTGTTTATTGATTTATGTTCCTGATCTCTTTTGTAGCTTGTAGAGATGGTAATTGTTTTTATTAATTATGCTTGTATTTTATGTGTTTGCAGCTTGTCTAAAGTATAAGAGCTAGTCCAAGTCGAGCTTCTGTGCATTATAAACAAATATCTGCTGCTAAGGTATGTTTAGCACTATCCCTTTTTACATTAAATGTGGACTGGATGTGTTAAATAAATTGCCTTAGAAATTGTCTTGGTCTGTTTTTGTTGAGCTAAATTTGGTGCTATTTTTGTTGAGATAAATTTGGTGTAGTTGTTGTGTTTTGGGCAGTTTTTGACATGTTGAATTGTCAAGATGTTAGTATAAATTCGTAAACGGGGTTTGGGACTTTTATTTGTATGCCATCAAGGTTAAAAGCGTTTTTTGAACACCTTTGTATTTGTGATTTGGTTTTAGGATAAATTAAAAGTGATATGGATAAGAGTTGGCTGGAAAAGGATAGGTGTAGTAATGCTTATCAGGTTGGGTTAGAGCAGTTCCTTAATGTTGCTTTTGAAAGAAACAAGTCATGATAATGAGATATTATTTTCCCATCCGGTATCCAGGCTTTGCCCTGACTAATTCAGATCCGACCTGCGTCGCGCACCTGGTTATGGTGGGTGAGTCTCCCAACAGGGGCAGCTGCGTACGCAAGGTCTCGAACCTGAGACCTGCTTAAGCTGGAACAAGCCGCTTACCACTTGATCCAACCCCTTGTTGGTGATTGATGAAATCAAGATTGAATGGAGCAAACAAGAGTTGTGAAGAGAGATGAATGTTGTGTGTATATTTGATATAACGTTCTGTACAAGGGAGTGACAATGAAGTATAAAGGATATATATACAAAGGACCAAGAGAAGGAGCCATGCACAAGAGTCCAAAGAAAGGGGAAAAAAGGGTCCATGCAAGCACGGTACAAAGGGGATGCACAAGATGCAAAAATAGCATGCAAGCACAACATGCACGAAATGATGATTTTAACAGCCCCCCTCAAACTCAAGATGGCGTTTCAGATGCCATATTGAGTTTGGAAGTCAGGTCACGAAAGCGACTAGGTGGGTGTGATTTGGTGAAGAGGTCGGAAACCTGGGCAGAGGAGGAAACCGAATCCAATGTTAATGTGCCCTGAAGTAGATATTGCCGAACAAAGTGACAATCAATCTCAATGTGTTTGGTTCGCTCATGAATCACATCATTATGAGCAATTTGAATAGCATTACGATTGTCACAACACAATGGAGTAGCATGAGAAACAGAGAAGCCAAGATCATGAAGAAGCCATCGCAACCACACTAGTTAAGAAGTAGTCTAAGCAAGTGCTTTGTACTCAACTTCTGTACTAGATCGAGCAACAGTAGTTTTCTTCCTACTCCACCAAGAAATGAGTGAATTTCCCAAGAAGAACAATAACCAGTGGTGGAGCGATGGTCAGTTGGATCACCAGCCTAGTCAGCATCAGAAAATGCTCTCAATTCCAAAGGTGAATGAGAGGAGTAGTGGAGACCATGGAAGAAAGTACCTTTGACATATCAAAGAATGTGAAGAACAGCGGCATAATGAGTAGATTGAGGAGCAGCCATAAATTTACTAACAACATGGATTGCATGTGCTATGTCAGGGCGAGTCACAGTGAGATAGATTAGGCTCCCAACTAGCTGGCGATAGATAGTGGAATTATCGAGAGGTTTGCCGTCTAATGGGGAAAACTTTTGATTCGCCTCAAGCGGAGTGGAAGTCACCTTTGCATCTGTAAGTCCAACTCGAGACAATAAATCTGTGGCATATTTAGCTTGAGAAAGAAAGTAGCCTGAGCCATCAGAAGTAACCTCTAGACCAAGAAAATATGTCAAGTGACCGAGATCCTTAATCTTAAAATGTTGACTAAGATAGTGCTTAAGTTCAGCAATTCCTTGAATATCATATCCAGTTATAATCATATCATCAACATAAAGCAGTAAGAATATGGAACCATGCTGAGACTGCCGAATAAAAAGAGCATGATCATAAGAACTGGATGTAAAACCAAACTGAGTGGCGACATAACTGAACTTAGCAAACCAAGCACGAGGAGCCTGTTTAAGACCATACAATGCTCGTCGGAGATGACATACCTTATTAGGTGGATGCTCATAACCAGGTGGAGGTTTCATATACACCTCCTCATCAAGATCACCATTAAGAAAGGCATTTTTGACATCCATTTGAAACAGCTCCCAATGTTTAACAGCAGCGACCGCTAACAAGGTACGAACAGAGGTAATACGAGCAACCGGAGCAAAAGTTTCTTCATAATCAATACCATACTCCTGAGTAAAACCTCGTGCAACAAGTCGAGGCTTATACCTTTCAACGAAGCCATCGGATCTGGTCTTAATCTTATACACCCATTTGCAGTCAACAACAGACTTACCAGGTGGCAAATCAACCAAATCCCAAGTATGTGTCTCTTCTAAAGCCTGTATTTCTTCTGCCATTGCTTTCTGCCAAAGAGGGTTTGACTTTGCTTCTTGAAAGTTAGAAGGTTCATGTAAAGAAACAATAGCAGAATAACAATGAAACTCAACATATTTAGGATGAGGGTTTCTTACTCTGGTTGAACGCCTTAAGGGTGCAGGACTAGAAGGAGATGACTCTGACTCTGAAGTTTGAGGAGATTTTTGTGCCAGATCTTCAGATGGAGGAGATTCATTGGTCGAAATTCTAGGAGGGTCGCTAGATGAACTAGTAGAGAGATCCCTGCAATGAGACAAGTCTAAAGAATTTTCGGGAAAAAATTCAACAGAAGGATCTGTAAAATACAAAACATCGGGATTGGGAACTTGGAAATCAGATAGTGATGAAAACATTTTGTGTTCCCAGAAGGTTACATGACGAGAAACACGAAGCCGTTTTGAGATGGGATCCCAACACCTATAACCCTTATGTTCGATCCCATAACCTAAAAAGCAACACAAATGGGCTCTAGGCTCAAGCTTGTTATGTTCATGAGATTGAAGTTGAACAAAACAAACACAACCAAAGACACGCAACAATTTATAGTTAGGAGCAGTTCCATAGAGTCGTTCATAAGGGCAAACATTACATATTGTGGGTGTTGGAACACGATTGATGGTGTAGACGGCTGTGAGAGCAGCTTCCCCCTAGAAACGTTCAGGGCATTTGGAGTCAATGAGCAAAGCACGGGTAGTATCAAGGATATGTCGATGTTTGCGTTCTGCATGACCATTCTGCTCTGAAGTTCCTGGGCAGGATCGCTGAATCACAGTCCCCGGTTGAGATAAACATTTAACAAGGTCAGTTTCCCTATATTCTATAGCATTATCCATACGAAGAACTTTTATGGCACAAGAGAATTGAGTTTTAACCATGGCAGCAAAATTTGAAACAATCTCAGGAATTTGAGATCGATTTTTCATAAGATAGATCCAGGTATAGCGAGAGTAATCATCTACAAAAATAACAAAATACTTAGAGCCTCCCATGGTTTCAAAAGGTGAGGGTCCCCAGACATCAGTATGCACTAAATCAAAAGGGGCTAAACAAGTTTTAGCACTTAAATTAAAAGGAAGTGCATGGTGTTTGGCAAGTTTACAAGAAGTGCAGTCAACATTTTCTTCTTTGACAGACCCTAATTTACCATTGGAAGCTAAAAGCTTTACTCTATAGGAGCAAGCATGACCAAGACGAGAATGCCAAAGGTCAAAGGAAGCGGAAGCAACAAGATTCTGAAGTTTCTTCTGAGGAATCTTCAGAGAAACTAGTTCAAGCAAGCGTCCAACTCTACGGCCTGTCCCAAGAATCTCTCCCGTCTGAGGATCCTGCACACGACAACCAAATTTGGAAAAGAAGACATCAAGATCCGACTCGGTTGATTGACCAACAGATATGAGATTCAAGGTTAAGTTTGGAACATGAAAAACATCGGGTAGGTCCAAACTAGAATCACACACATTACCAATGTATTCAACAGACATGGCAGAATTGTTAACTGTACGAACAATGGGAACATGACAAGTATTGTTTTTAGTAATAAAAATATTGTCATGAGGGGTCATGTGATTGCAACAACCAGAGTAAAAATACCAAGAGTTTTGACTACCTGTGGGAGTAGAAAGAACAAGAGGTGAACCTGTTTTGTGGACTAACTGTTTGACAATAGTGTCAAGGTCATTCATAGAGATGGTAAGAGATGGCGAAGAAGAGGCAATAGCCGAATCTTCAGTAGCAACGGCAGTGACATGCTTACAACCTTGAGTCACATTCCTTGAGATTGGCTGATTTGAACTGGTAGCCTGTTTCGCCTTCAACTTGTGACACTCAGAAAACACATGGCCAGGCTTCTTGCAATACCTGCATACAATTTTCTTTGAAGAATGATGAGAAGGAGAAAAAAAACTAGTAGCTCCAAGACCAGAGGATGATGATGTTGCGGCCACAAGAGGGTCAGAGGAGTGATTGCGCTGAGATTTCATAGTTGCAAGTCTGGTCTCCTCAGCCAAAACCTCGGAGATAATAGTTTCAAGACGAGGAGGAGGCTCTCTGTGCAATAAAGAACCTCGAACCGATTCAAACTCATCAGTGAGTGCCATACAAAACTGATAGACCTGCATTTCTTCCTTGAGTTGCACATAATCCTTAGTTTCACTAGTGCACCTCCAAGATGGTTCCCTCAAGGACTGTTGATCCCAAATAGATTGCATTTGGGAAAGAAAGTCATGCACAGACTGACTAGGTTGTTGCCTCAACTTAGCAATATCACAAAACAATTTATATCCAAGTGCTCGGCCTTTTCTGAGCATACCTTCGAGCAAGGAAATCCCAAGCTTGCTTTGTAGTGGATTCACGTCCAAGGCTACTTTTAATTTGAGGAGCGATGCATGGTGTTGCACAGCCATATCATAATCTGATAGTTACTACAAACCCATTCCTCATCTTTCTTGCAAAATTCAACTTCATCATCATCATTCTTCTTCACTGGTCTAGGCTTCTCTCCTGAGACATAATGCCATAATCTTCTTCCTTTAAGAAAGCTAGACATATCATCAACCCATAGCATGTAATTTGAACCATCAAAAACTGTCTGAATAGGCTTAGAAACGTCTGATTTATCCATCGTTAGTGTAGAGAAATAGATAATCAAAGCAGAAGATAATAAAGGAAACCTAATCAGAAAATCTAACCTCAAAAATGAAAAGAATAGGTCCGAAAACCTTAGGAACGGGTCTGAACACACTGAAAACCGGTCTAAAATGAACCGAACCGAGCCATTTAAGTAACTGAATCAACCCGGTTTGAACCAAAGTCAACGGTCTAAGAAGGTCAACTAAAAGTCAACCGGCCTGCTGACTCACCATGTACAGTCAGCTTCGAACGCCATGTGTCAGTCAATGAGTGGCTGGAGTTGGCTGATGTGGCGATGACGTGGATTGCCACGTGGCAGAAAACACCGAAACACTTCGGGTGGCGCATGGAGCGCGTGGATCAGGCAGCAAGGCGGCGCGTGTGGGCGTGTGGCTGCTCCGTTCCGGTTGAAATTTTGGCGGCCGCCTCTCCTCGTCGTGCCGAAGCTGGATCCGGTGTCAGTTGTTGAATTTGAGCACCAGAAGTGGCTGAAACGGGAGTGACAGCAGGTTGAGGAGAGAGAAAAATGTTTGCCGCACGTGGAGGAGATTCCGACGGCCGTTAACGACGATCTTCGAGCCGGAAGTTGTTCAAATGTCAAGGAATACAACCAAGAAATCAGATCTGTAAGGACTGATAAGAGGCAGATCCAAAAATGGCAGGAAAAAGAAAAATCCCTGAGGGTGGAACAACAACCAGCAAAGCACAGAACCCAGAAACTAACAAGCTCTTGATACCATGATGAAAGTAAGATTGAATGGAGCAAACAAGAGTTGTGAAGAGAGATGAATATTGTGTGTATATTTGATATAACATTCTGTACAAGGGAGTGACAATGAAGTATACAAGATATATATACAAAGGACCAAGAGAAGGAGCCATGCACAAGAGTCCAAAGAAAGGGGAAGAAAGGGGCCATGCAAGCACGGTACAAAGGGGATGCACAAGATGCCAAAATAGCATGCAAGCACAACATGCACGAAATGCTGATTTTAACAGTGATAATGAGATATTATGCCCATGTTGTAAGTGTGCAAACAATTTGTGGCGTGTCAGAGACGTTGTAGAAGAGCATTTAGTTGATTTCGAGTTTGTAAAAGGGTATAAGGACTTCTGTTGGCAGGGTGATGATTTGCCACAATCAACTTCAAGTATGCCCACATGAAAGTCACTTCTTTCAGCTTGCTTTTTGTCATGGTTTTATTTAGCCAACTGATCAGACCAAAAGCATACATCTTTTTATGGTCATTTTCCTATGCTTTTTGGGTATTTTATTCTTGATTATGCCTTATATTGGTTATATTTGTGTTCATAGGTGTTGACAAGAAGAAAAGTACAAAATCACCAATTTTGTATCTTTTTGGGACCTTTTTGGATGATTTATGGCATAAGTTTTTCCATGGATGTTTTGGATGAAGAATGGAGCCATCATGTTCGTGATTGAAGAGCTTGATGAGTCAATTTTATGCTTATCAAAGTTATAAAGTTGATTGCTTGGTGTTTTCAAGGCAAAGGAGCAAAGACAAGTTCAAGGCAAGAAGACATGTCAAGATGATGAGTTATGACATAGCCCATTTGGGTGATCAGGCGAAACACATGGGTCCTCAGACAAACCATGTGGACACCCAGCTGGAGTCGTGACACTGCCCACCTGGGTTCTCAAGCAAACCATATGGGTGCTCAAGGAAACCATGTGGGCGCCCAGGTGGAGTCGGGGTCCTTGTTCCGTGCGTGCCCAGCAGCCAGCGTCGACACTTCCATGTCACTTCCTCTTGAAGCTACTTCAATACTTTCCAGATTTGGCGACAGTTCGGGAAAACAGCTATAACTTTTGATCCAAAGATCCAAATGAGGCTTATGAATATTCGTTGGAAAGCTAACTCCAAGAGATACAACTTTCGTGTTTTGGTCGAAGCCCAGATCTGACGTTTGCATGGACGAAAATGCCCCTGAAGTCTGCGGACAGAATCTATCTTGGGCCTGACTTGCGTTTTTGATGAATTGAGCCCATATAATCTATTTGGGTCAGCTTGAAGACATGGAGAAGAGCCCAGAACGTCCTTAGGGTTAGTCTAAATCATCTAGAACTCTAAATTAAACCCTAGGCAGCCCCCTATATATACCCTCTTATCCTAGAACCCTAGAACAACTTCTACACAACTTTTCTCTTCTTATTTTCTAGGTTTTGCGGTTTGGAGAGGAGGCAGCCGCCTCCTCCTCTTTTCCCCTTCGGTTTGTAAGTTTTCAATCTCTCATGGATTGGAAACTCGAATTCATGAGAGGCTAAACCTTTATACTTCTTTTTTTCTAGGTATGTTTGATCAATAAATTTATGGTGAGACTTTTGTTCTTAATAATTTGATTTTTCTGTTTCAATATGTTTCTTATCCCTGTACTTCATCTTATGTGTTCATGTTTTGATGGATTTGGTGGCCAACTTATCTTGAGATTTATGAATGCTATAGTTAGATTCAAGTTGGCTCGAATTGAGTCAATGTTGGTCCAAGTGACAATTGTAATTCTAGGAATTCTAGGTTCAATGGGATTATCAAATCTTATTGAAATCTATAAGCCGAATTGGAAATAGATGTAGATGAGTTTGATATTGATTTATCATGCATGCGGAAAAGTAGATCTTAATGCTTGCTCTATGATTCTTCCCAGGGGGATGCTTGATTAGAAACAATAGAAATTAGTTTTGGCAATGGTGCGAACGAAGTTTTATTAGCATGTTGGAGGATTGAGTATTCCTCTCCTATAGCAATTATTCAAGTGGAGTTGTTTAAGATGTTAAGAGGATTACTTTATTCCAATGAAAATTGATGTCTACGTCTTAGGCTATATATTGATTTGGGGTAATTTATGATTCTTAATTGATTGCAATTTAAGTCAAATTCATGTCTTATGTCCATGATCCATGATTTATTTGATCAAAATAATTACCTAGAGGAAAAGAAGTATGTTTTCAATTAATTGTTTTTCTCAATTTATTTTCTAGATCTTTAGTTTAATTTTATTTAATTGTTTTCTAGTTTAGTTTAGTTATTTTGAAAAACCCATAAAAATCCCCTTTGGTAAGATTTTCTTTAGTACAATTTGGCTTTAATTTGTTTCCACCTTCTCTGTGGGATTCGACCCCTACTTGCCCTAGCTAATAGTTAAAGGTTTGTGGGGATTTATCTTGTGGTTTGTTCAACGACCGATCACCAACTGTCTCTAATAGTTTTATTAAATTGTTTGCTCTAAAAAGATGAGTTTAATTAGTGGCTGTTTACTTGCAATGTCCTGCTTTTTTGGTGAAGACATTGATCTTAAAGCTGTTGTGAGTGATGTGGTTGTAGTAGCAAAGTGTTGGTTGTCTGATCATTCTTCCTCATTTGTGTTGCATGGTCAGCAAAGGGAATTACAAAGGCAATAAGAGCTTGCCAAACTTCAAAAAGAAAGACAAGAGGAGTTTGCTCGCTTTCAAGAGCTGGAACAACAAATTGCTGTAATGTCCGCCCAACTGAGTAAGCTGATGAAATTTGTGGCTGAAAAATTCGCAGGTGAAGAATTCGGACAACCTATCAATTCCCTATAGGTATTCACACTTTCATAAGCATCATCAATCTATAATTTATGCCCTGATTTTACTACTTTTCTGTTTTTCTAATTGGTGTTATAACTTCTATATTTTTTAGTAGGGCACTCAAAATGGCAATGGTAGTGATGATGACGGTGGCGATGCCCATAACCATTTTGTTAATACTTCGATTTTCAGTGCACAATCACATTGTGGTAAACAAGTTGATACATTTTGATTCTTTTGATTCCTTTAATTCATTTATGTGGTTCATGTAAAGCTGGAACAACATGATATATATTTAGGTGTTGTAATATCAAACATTTTTTTAGATATTGCACAATGTAAATCTGTATGAATGCTTCAAGAACAAATCCATTTGGATGGAATAAATTTCGTTTTAAATCATTTTGGTCTTCATTCAATTTGGTTTATGTAACAATATATTTGTTTAATTTAAATGATGAGATGGCTTTCAAACGCAGAAAAATAGTGGCATTTAAAGAGCATAATGGATATTTTCAAGGACAATATATACCAAAATTGGGGCGTTTAATGAACAAAACACCATTATATTAGGGCGTATCATGAACAAAATGCCACTATATTGGGGCGTATCATGAACAAAACACCACTATTTTAGGGCGTTTCAAGAACAAAATGCCACTAAAACCACAAAGCACGAACACATTGATAATAACATCTATATACCGGCGTTTCTACAAAAAACACCAATATTTGGGGGCGTTTAGGGACTAGAAACGTCCCAAAATGATGGTGTTTCTTGACTATAAACGCCCCTAACTCGTGGTGTTTAGTTTCCAGAAACGTCGTTATACTAAAATAAATAAAAATTATTACGTTTTTTATTATTTCCTAAATTTAATAATAACGGCGTTTTGTTACGCTGTTATTGGAAAAAAACGCCGTTATTGTTTGCCGGCGTTTCAGCTTGAAGACTGATAGTGACGTGTCTAAACGCCGCTATATTCAATTAAAAACACCCTGATTTCACCTGTTTCTAGTAGTGGTCAAGTGCAACACACGTGAAAGTGAGGACTAGTATAATAAAATACCAAAGAATCTTTGTAGATTGCCAATCTTCCCCTTTTGTCTAAAAAAAATAAAAACCCCTTCACCCCGCTTATTGGTATCATTTTGTTTATAAAAAATGCATGATCCATCAAGATAGCATAGAGATACATAAACTTGCCTTGTTGCAAGCATGACCATTAGTATATTCAGTTATTTATTATTACTTTTGTAAGAATTAGAAGATATGGAAGAGCTAACAAAGCTTTGAGTATTTCATATCCTATACTGATATACTGAAGATATGCATATTCATTTAGGAATGTGATTGATTATTTAAACCATCACATGTCTCATATACTGATACATAACGAACAAATATTTCACCAACATCTCTAAGAAACTTTTATATGATTTCTTCATTAATTTCTAATAAAGTTTTATGTGATTAATTTGTTCATTATATCTTCACATGAAGCTGAAGATTTTCTAGGGGAAAAAAGAACAAGATCATAGTACTTCAACGATCAATGAATTGGCAAGTATTTATATTGTTTAATCAAAGGAGGTTTCAGTTTGTTTGTAGTATTAAAACCAACGATCAATGACTTGGCAAATAAAAAGATATATTTTTAAGTATAATCATAATTATTTTATTTTTTTAAAGAAAAATAATGTAATTTTCATTTATATAAATGAAATTACAAAATAGGAACTAGCTAGCAATTACAATAGGTTGAAAATTAAAAATATTCATTTTCCACGTTTAGATCTTGATCTCGTTTCATGACCCAAACCATCTTGATGATTTGGAGTCTCAAACCTTCTTCATAAGTTTCTAACACGTACGACACCTCTTCGCTCTCGTTTTTGTGTTCAATCAACGTAATACATTTCAAAAGCGACACAAAGGTGAGTGATTCGAGAACCCCTTTGATTAACCCATAGATCATAAAGTACAATCATACCAAAACTAATATGAACTATATTTTAAATATATGTAAACTAGGAGACACTAACTGCGACTAACAAACGAATTGACTCAAACTTAACAAACTGACTCAAATAACCCAAAAAATCTATAGATCTGGGGAGATTATTATGAATAAAGGAAGCGGTAAAGAAAACGAGATATGAAATCAACCTCCTCCTCCCCTTGAATGATCAAGAGGAGGAAGAGTACAAAAAAACTTGGAAGAAGACTAAGAACTTGGAGAGAGAAATAGAGAGAGGGGGCGGCTATAGGGTTGGTTTAATATAATTATTTTGATTTAATTCTTCATTAATTGTATTTTGTCCATTCATATATTCGTCAAATTAATTTTGACGTTTATACATGGAATCAATGAATCAAAGTTATAAACTCATATGGGTTTTGAAGTTTATGAAATTTAAATTGATGTATAATACAAATATTGATTAATAGAACAATTTTTATATACATATATAGAGCCTTATCATCAAAGTAACAAAAGAAATTATCATACTCAAAGCAAAATATTAAAAAATATAAAATAAAATATTAAACCTGCTGCATTAACAATGATTATATTTATCTATTAATAATTGAAATTAATTATAAATCAAATGAAATAATTACATATTCTTCTTCTTTTATTTCAAAAGAGAACTTCAAATTCTTATTAAAACAAAAGAAGAAATTTTAATTACAATAAATTAAACTACACATATGTACTTTTATATATAGTATACGATATAGATTACTTTTTGTTAGACTTAAAGATACGGAAGAGCAATTAATTAAGGCTTGAATCCATGTCTTAGCATTTTTAATTAGGGATATGTGAATGATTATTTAAACTTTCACATGTTTCATACATATAGGGAAAATATTTCACAAATATTTCTAAGAAGCGCTTTTAATTAGTTCATTAATAATTAACTTTCACATGAAACTCAAGATTTTCTGCCAATAAAAAATCAATGATACTTATAAAATCAATGACTTGTTAAATACATTGTTTAATAACAAAGAAAATTTCAGTTTGTTTGTTTTGTAGTATAAAAGGCCAAGGCCCTCCCATTCTTCCAAAACACAATAAGCTTTACAGTTTCCTAATTCTCACCATTGTCCCCAAAAGAAACTAAAAAACCAAAAGCCTTTCTACTTTGCAGTGATTCAACCAAATTCATGGCTGCCCATAGTCTAAAGCTTGTTTGCATGGTAGCAATTTTGTGCATGCTTGTTCTTAATCCAATGGCCACGGCTGCCTTAGATTGTAAGGAAGTCGAAACCAAACTGTCTCCATGCAGAATATACCTTAAGTCATCAGGAACAACAAATAAGGAGGAGTGCTGCCAAGGGGTTAACGGGATGGCTGCGTCCGCAGCTGATCATCAACAGGTTTGCAAATGCATACAAAACAGAATCGGTGGTCGGTTTGTTCCAAAAAAGATTAAGACCTTGGTTGAAGCCCTTCCTCAAGAATGCGGCGTCAATTTCAAGATCAGCGCCACCGCTGACTGCAGCAAGTAAGATATACTTTTATAATATCTCTTTATTATTTTCTTTCAATGATGTTATATATTTTTTGGATTTAATTACCCATATAGTAGTAATTCTTAAGGTATTTCTCTTTTTCTTTTTCTAATTAAAATGATTTTCTGTTTTTTCTTGTAACTTAATATTATTGCAGGATCAATTGAATGAAGTTGGGATCAGGCCATATTATACAAAAATTAATGCAAGATATAAAGAATAAAGAGATGGGTTTGCAGAAGAGAATAAAATGGGGTTCTCTAGCTCTGCTAGGGCCATAAATAAATATGTAAATCTTATAATTTGGTTGTCATTTGTATCTTCCTATTCTATATGTGTGAGTTTTAACTTATAAATAAATTATTTGTGTTTCATGAATATAATATAATAAAATAAGTTGGTTTATCATGAATTTGTCAAAGTGGATTCTATAAAAATAAAATCACCTTAGAATCTTGAATATTTGTATTCTTCCCTCTTTATTTTCTTAATATATATATATATATATATATATATATATATTCACATCTTCAATTGATGTTGGCATATGCTTCAATATAACATGGCATTTCTTTGTTAGCTAGTCATTTCATGACAAATAGTTCATTACCCTACGAGAGCTGACAAATAGATTTTCTCTATTTACAAGATTCAAATTCAATATTTTGTTTTAGGGGAGCAAGTATCAAAATCACTTGAACCAACCAATTATTGGTATATTCAGACTTTTTTACAAGCTTCCTTTATCTGGCTGGAAGGTCCAATGGTCTCCATAATATATACATATGTAAATGACCTGGGTCCACGGTTTAACCCGGTTTAACCCACAAAATATTATGGAGCAATCTCCTTCAACATGTGCAGCTTGCTCCGATGCTTAGTATAAATCATATGGTGTTCATTGTGATATATCAAACACTCGTTTAAAATATTGAGGGGACCATGGTTAGAGTATGTTTCTTGGTCAGACTTTAATACATAAAGCTTAAAGATGAAATGCTCGGCTTTTGTGTGCGTTGAAACTCAATGCCCCTTGCCTAAGGTTTGAGATTAGGCATGAGGGAGAATCTCTCTTCATTTGGAGTATGATGTTGCTTTACTAATGTGGCTATTGGATACACGGTATATTTAATACTCAAACTTAATCTGTAAAAGTAATCATGTGTATAATTTGCTTGTTCTATGATTCCAACATTTTTGGAATGCGGATGTTGTTTAAACTCTCAGAATCATTTGATAAATCTTTTAAGGTAGCATTTACAACCAAGCAAACTTTAAAGATTTAGATTTTAGTATAAATTGTGTGATAAAATACTTATATGTTAATAATTTTCAAATTCATAGATATTTTAGATGTTTAGTTAGTGGCAAATTAACATTTGGTCTGTTCGTAGAATACTCAACTCTTATTTTCAGTAATTAGTTTTAAATTTAAAATTAAGGGTAAACTTGTCCTCAATAATGTTAGAACAAGATGTGTGGCTCAGATTTAATCTGAATCTTAAAACTAGATCAGGTTTGATGACATCCTTGTCATAATTAAATTAAGAAAGTAATTAAATTTTCCTAATTTCCTATAATTGGGCCGAAATTTGTAATAGTTATTGAAAAATAATAATTATTTTATAGTTATTATTATTTCAATAAATGATGGTCAGAAAAGAATTAAAGTCATCTTGTAGGATTTTCAATTCAGATAGAAACTTAATTCTTATATGACGACCATCCTAATTTTATGAAATACATAATGCCATGTCAAAATTGGACATATGGCATGATATGTGGCGCAATATGGCCTAGCCCAAGCCGCCCATAGCCAAATTTGATCTCTATTGAATTAAATAGAACTTTGTATTTTGTCCAATTAAGGACAAAAGGCGAAATTGATAAAATTGAATGGGCTAGAGAGGTGAGATCTCAACAAGGGTTTTATCATTGTGACCCTTGACTTTCATAGGTCATTCTAGTAAAATTTCATCTTATTCCGACTTAAGACGAAAAACTTATACACGTTTTTCAATTAAGGACAATTTGGGGTGTGAAGCCAATTTCACCATGACAGAGAGCTCATTTTCGACCAAGATTTTTTCTATGGTCTTAATGTGATAGCTGAACCCTACTGGTGAAATTTGGACTCAATCTGACTTCGTTTGCAACTTGTGCATTTCTTTCAATTAAGGACATGAGGCTTTCTACCCCGGTTTAGTCAAATTTGAATCCGATTTCTGTTTTGATAGAATTGAGGGCCAATAATGATCAAGTTATGATCAATTTCGTGGCCTAGGAGTTTATGATCGAAATTGGGGTCATTTTGGCTATTTTGACAGCAAATCAGGTTACAGTGCAGCACAATCAGGACCTGAATCAGAATGGATTGCGTCAGATAGGAGGAAAATTGTACCAAGGTCATATTGGGAGTGATATAGCCGGCCTTGAAGGTGGTCATTTGTGGTGATCAAAATTGAAAGTCATATTGGAGTCTCTTAAAGATTCTCTGAATCGTTAGAAAGGGAAGACAATTAAAGCAAGTTAGGTCAGATTGAAGCGAATACTTAGTCAGCAAGCAGGATTGGGACCGTCGGCCTTAATAGCCTAGCCTAGGCCGCCGCCTATATAAAGGGCCTTCCCCTTTCAGTTTTTAACAGACTTCTACAACCTCAAATTTGCTCTGCGCAAAAAACTAAGCTCCGCTCTTATTTTCTCCCTGGCACTGCGCCACTTTCTGCAGCAACCCTGCAAAATCTATCTTTTTTCAAGACGAGTTAGCCTCGTTCTTCATTATGTTTATCTTTTAATCTCGTCTCAGGACGATAAAACAACTCTCCACGAGTTTATCTTTTCTCTTTCAATCTCGTCTCATGACATTAAACATTTATCTTTATGTTTTTCAAATATGAATAACAACCAGCTTGTTATTCCCTTTTATTTTAAAGCGAGAAATCTCTTCAAACGTTCATCTTTGAGAGTCAATTTGGGATCGATGATTTAAATGCTTTGGTGTGACTTTGATCCAGTTCCCGCAATTCACTCGCTCTAATTTACTTTTGTGCTACGCACACCACCCAAAATGTTTTTATAACCTTTTTGTCATTTTCAGCAAAATGAGTGGCACGCCCCGCGTTGCTATTGAGTTTTTCGCAAAAACTCTACCCAAAGAGATTTTTGGCGCAACATCTCTTTTTGGTACGCCCGGTGGGACTCAAAAGAATAGACTTCTTACTCCGCGTTTGTCAAAAGATTTTCTTGCCCTGTCTTCTTTCGAAATTTTTAAATTTTCTTTGCAGATCTGGTGTCCGCCTGGTCAGGCTCGCACCAAACTTCTTCTTTTCCTCTAAAACGGCGCCCTCCCTAACCCGGACCACGCCTACTACCTCTTTTCTGACGTCCAAGATGTCCACCGAGACGGTCCACACCGACGACTACCTTTGACGACCTGAAGCTTGACACTACAACTTGTCTTCCCGCTTCCGTCGTTTTAATGGTTTTCTTTTTACTTTTACTTATTTTTATTTTTCTCTTTGTTGCAAGGTCTTTTTGCAAGATCATGCCTCCAAGGAAAAACGATGGAAAACGACCTCAGGAGTCACCGAGTCAAATTAAAGACTCCAGGGCCGATCTATCCAAAAAAGCAGAGTCACCCGACCCTGAAATCTCTATTTGGCGAACTCTTGAAGCCATTACGACGACCTCAACAAGATCGATTCATCTCAAGATCGACTTGTCCAAACTTTGGATCAACAAAAATCTGAATCACAAGACAGCATCCAAAACCTTATCAACAAGATGGAAGTAGTTCTCGGGGGGCAAAACCAACGACTTGGTGCCTTACCTGCTCCACTACCACCTCAAAATGTTGCAGACAACGTCATGCAAGATGCAAATAATCAGCAAATCCCACCTGTCAGGCAAGGCATCGAACAACAAGTATTGGAGGGAGAGAATGTCACTGTACTTCTTCCTGACCATGCTTTGAACGCCCCTGAGATGGTTGCTGATAACATCGAAGAGATTAACAATGCCGAACCCCGAGCCGTCGCTCACGCCCTACCACATGTCAGAAATGGCAATGCGAATGGCAATGGCATCAGGAATGGCAATCCACGCCATCCTCAACAACGACCTTTCCAAGCTCCGGTACCAATACCAAATGCCCCAATCGAGGTGCAAGGACAAGTCAACCAGATTCATATTAGAGAGATAATCGAAGATATGATTGGTCCTGCTTTCAGGAGGGTTGGCCAACCATCATTCCATAAACCATACCCTTAGGAGTATGATCGAATTCATCCACTTCCTCGAGGTTACAAGGTGCCTGACTTCACAAGTTTCTCAGGAACATCAATTGAATAGTCCACCTTAGAGCATATTGCTCGCTTTATAGTTTAATGTGGAGAAGCTAACTCTAGCTACCACAAACTGCGGTTGTTCCCAAATTCTATCACCGGGGCAGGTTTTACGTGGTATATCAATTTACCACCCAACTTAGTGAGAACCTGGGAAGAAATGGAAAGAATGTTTCATACCAAGTTCTATAGAACTGAACCTGAAATCTCCATGGCCGATCTATCACGCCTATATCAGAAAAAAGGAGAACAGACTGAAGATTACTTGGCACGTTTCAAAATATTAAGAAACTGATGTCGTACTCCACTTTCTGAAGAAGAGTTTGTGCGACTAGCTCATAATGGGTTAGACGTGGAACTCAGAAAGAAGTTTGAAGGAGTAGACTTCGGAGATTTCTTTGAAATGTCAACCAAGGTGGGTAGATATGAAGCTTTATTGCGCGAAGATCATGAACGAAGAAGTTCATCTTATGGCACTTACTATCAAAAGCCAAATTTTGAACTTGGCGTAGCAGAAATCAAAGCTGATCGACCTATTCAATGCCCCTCACTTGTCAAAACTAGCATAGGTCATCCACAAACACAAGAGCGTCTTGCTACGATGTACCAACATCAGGCAGACAAAAGGCCATATGATGGAAGCGGAACCTATTCTTTTGACGTGTCAAAGACTAACGAAGTTTTTGATTTTTTGTTTAAGTTAGGGATGATTAAACTTCCACCAGGTCATATTCTTCCATCACCAGATGACCTCCAAGGCAAGAAGTACTGAAAGTATCATGACTCATGGAAACATGCCACCAACAATTGCACTGTGTTCAAAAACATAGTGCAAGAAAAGATTGATCGTGGCATCTTCAAGTTTCCTAAACCTCCTAAGAAAGATATGGGAGTCGACAAAGATCCTTTCCCTGCTCAAGTGCATATGACGACCGACAATTTCCCAAAAGATGGTCAAATAACCAAAGAGACAAGGTCGATAAAGTCATGAAAGATGAGCCAACGCAGACAAGCAAGAAAAAGAGGTCAAAATCGGCTACCACATCTGGTATAGCCGAACCTCAAAACGCGAAAAATCTTGATCAGTACTCCACTCCGAAGGATCAAGCCAACAAGCTTACTGCCAAGACAATAAATGATTGGCGTGATCGTTCTAAGGCTCCAAGGTTGGTCATACGACAAAGTAAGACCCCCAGGTTGAAAATCGAATATCCATCATCTGATGATGCCATGGGTGATTCTGATCAACCACCAAAGTTAGAAGCAAAGAAAGGAGTTCGAAGGAAACTTGATTTCTCAACTTCAACTCTAACCAAAGAAAGATCCAGAGATCCTCTTGCTTCGAAAACTGAAGACAACCATGGATATTGGAAAGATGAAATATACTTTCCAACTTCCAAGGAAAGTCAAAAGAAATCTCCCTCAACACCATCTTCATCTTTGGTACATAAACAACCAACTGGGGGGCAAGAGTCAGATTCACAAGAAGAATCACAGCTTGCAATACACCCCAGAAAGCCTAGAAATGAAATTCGGCCTTGGTTCAATCAAAGAAAAGATGAGTACCGTGCTGCAGCCATCAATAAAAAAATACAGCTACGCTAAAAACAGGTCAATCAAAATTCAAGGCCTCGAATGGTCAAGCCACATTCTAAAGTCAAAAATGGAGTGTGACCTGAACTTCAACATCCCAAGTTTCCAATTCGAAAGAGTAACAGAAACACTTGGAGAAGGTGTGAGCTAAGAAAAAGAGCTAAAGCCAGGAAAAATGAAGCTGACGAGGAAGATGACAATAAACAAGAGTTGGATTTGGCCAACCAGTCTAATGTGGCGGAATCCACCAAAAGGAAAAAGCCTTTTACCATCACATCAAGGACAACTATCCGTGAATTGGTAAAAAGAGGTTATGAGCCTTACAAGGCTATAATTGTCATTGAAGTGGCGAAGCTTGATGAACGAAAGCTCAAGCTAAAGCAGAAGGAAGCACAACTCCAAGGCATGAGGCAATCTTTGATTGACATAGTCCATGGCAATGAAGAATATTCAAGCCATGACTTAGCATCAAAAGCCCAAATGAATGAAGCAGATGTGTTACTTTACAGACAAATGGCTATGGTTGCACTAATCATTGAAGATGAACCTGAAGAGGAAATCTTTAGTGAAGATGAAAATGGATCCTATTATAAGAATTTTCCTTATAGTGCATTGCAGAAAAAGCTTAAAACATGGCCGCCATTTGAAGTCACCAACAATTTGCTTAATATTGAAGAGAATCTCCCACATTGGCAGATCGAAATTTTGCTTGAAAATGAAAATTTGATCACAGCCAAGGAGGAATTCAATAAAGAGCGAATTGCACATATTGAAGTTGAAAATACCCTTATGGCAAAACAACAAACGATTGTGGCATTGCTCGTGATTTTCTTTAGGGAATTGCTAGAAAGGAAAAAGAAGAACGTCAAGCACCTGTTCTTGATGAGGATATGGACGTTGATGTTAGCATTCCTAACCAATATCCATCCAACCAGCCTTCATTTGACCAAGAAATGGAGGAAGGCGCAGAACATGAAGATGACAAGTAGTCAGCAAATGAAGATAAATCTTTACAAGCTGAAGACTTTGAAGATAAATCTCACTCGATTGTCTTCGGACAATTCATGGTCAATCTTCATTGTCATGCTCTCACTCTACCTTGTTCTTTTGCAGCAAAAGATGGCATAAAAGTGGAAGATTACAATCCACCCCCTGTCGGGGATAGCAAAGAAGTGATTGAAGTTCTTTAGACAGTCATGCACTCGGGGGGCAACAATTGCGAAGATGCTAAGGCTATAGTTTTTACTAAGCCGGATGAAGCATCTACATACCATATTAAGCCTTTGTACATCAAGGCTTACATTGATTGTATTCCCATAAACAGAGTTCTAGTCGACAACGAAGCAACTGTTAATTTGCTTCCTTTTTCCTCATTGAAAAAGATTGGCAAGTGCAGTGACGACTTGATGCCCTCAGATGTTACTGTCAGTGACTTTTCTGGTGCAGTCAAGAAGACTAGAGGGATACTCCCTACACAATTAACCGTTGGCTCAAAAACTTCCATTACAGCATTTTTTGTAATTGACTCTTCGTCAACTTACAATTTTTTGCTAGGAAGGGATTGGATTCATGCCAACTGGTGTGTGCCATCATCTTTTCATTAGATGTTGATATTCTGGAATGGCACGAAACTTGAAGTGGTCAAAGCTGATTGTCGACCATTCAAAGTGGAATCACATGCAGTCGATGCAAGATTTTACGATAGAACAATTGGACCTGTCATGTTCATAGGTCAGGATAAGTATGGCCGACCATACCCCATCATTTCCACCAAGCAAATTCAACCAGAAGCTTTGAAAGAAGCAATGGAAACCTTGGTGCGTCCTGATGCCATAATTCCTTACAAGCCACTATCATGTTCTTCCATTATTGAGGAGATACCATGATTCCACAACCAAGGAAGAAAGAAGCGATCGACAACGCTTTGAAAAAATTGTCGACTCATGCTTTAGAAATGAAGCAACAAGAAATGGAGGATTCTGCCACGCTATCAGCTAATGTGGCTAATCACATCAACATTTTTGATGAGATCACCATGGATGAGCTTGATCGCGAACCCATGAAGCTTGATGATCTCAAAGCCGAAGTACTAGATCCCGTGCTCGAAGTCGGTCGATCTTGGTACAAATGGCAAACCAAGGACAACTTACATTAGTCAGTTATTGGCCAAAAAAGACAAGCCACGCTTTGTTGCCCTACTGAAGGAATACAAAGATTGTTTTGCTTGGGATTATGATGAATTGCCTGGTTTGAGTCGAGACTTGGTTGAACATCGCCTCCCAATCACTGAGGGATATCGACCATATCAACAACCTCCTAGGAGAATGGCAAATGATGTCATCCTTCAAGTTAAAGAGGAAGTTGAAAGGCTTATCAAGGCTAAATTCATCCGCACCACAAGGTACGTTGAATGGATTTCAAACATAGTCCAGTAGTAAAAAAGAATGGTAAAATTCGAGTATGAGTTGATTTTCACAACTTGAATTCTACCACTCCTAAAAATGAATATCCAATACCTGTTGCAGATCTCTAGGTAGACGGAGCCATCCAACATAAGGTTTTATCCTTTATGGATGGACATAGTGGCTATAACCAGATCTACATAGTAGAGGAAGACGTCTCAAAAACAACATTTCGATGCCCTGGAACCATTGGTACTTTTGAGTGGGTAGTTATGCCCTTTGGACTCAAAAATGCTGGTGCAACCTATCAACGAGCAATGAATGCTATTTTCCATGACATGATTGGTAAGTTCATGAAAATTTACATTGACGATGTAGTGGTTAAGTCACATAATACTCTTGACCACCTCGATCATTTACGACGCTCATTTGAGAGAATGAAGCATCATGGATTAAAAATGAATCCATTAAGGTGTGCTTTTGGCGTAGGTGCAGGTAATTTCCTTGGGTTTTTGGTTCATCAACGAGGCATCGAGATAGACCAAAATAAGGCAAAGGCTATCTTACAAGCTCAGCCGCCCACCAACAAAAAAGGGCTCGAACGGTTCCTTGGTCAAGTCAACTTCTTGCGAAGGTTCATTTCCAACACTGTTGGTAAAACTAAAGCGTTTTTCACCACTGTTGAAGTTAAAAGACGGAGAAGACTTCCAATGGAATCAAGAGCATCAAGAAGCTTTTGAGGCGATAAAAAACTACTTGATATCGCGGCCTGTCTTAGTTCCTCCTAAAAAGGACAAACCTTTATACTTATATATATCAGCCACGACATCATCTATTGGGTGTTTGTTGGCTCAAGAAGTAGAAAAAGGAAAGGAACAAGCAATGTATTATCTTAGTAGGACTCTTACTGATGTAGAAACCAGATACAATCCTATTGAAAAGCTTTGTTTGTCAGTTTACTTTGCAGCAATGAAGCTTCGACATTATATGCTACACTTTAACGTGTGCATTATTGCCAAAACTGATATTTTAAAGTACATGTTGACACGACCACTACTTAAAGGTCGACTAGGGAAGTGTTGTTTAGCACTTTCTGAATTTAGCTTCAAGTATATTCGTCAAAAAGCAGTGAAAGGCCAAGCTGTTGCTGACTTTTTGGCCGACCACCCTTGTTTAAACTGGGAGAGGAATTTGAAGATGCTAATGAAGTTATGGAAGTTTCTTTACCACCCTGGATTATGGAGTTTGATGGATCAAGTACTGCACAATCAGCAGGTGCAGGAATTGTCATCACATCACCACAAGATGACTAGACCACAATGACCTTTCACTTAAACTTTGATTGTACTAACAATCAAGATGAGTATGAAGCGCTCATTATTGGTCTGGAATTACTTAGAGAAATGAAAGCATCTTCAGTTCATATCAAGGGTGATTCATTATTGGTGATAAACCAACTCACGCAAGAGTATAACTGCGCTAGTCCATCATTGTTGCCATATTATGCAATGGCAGTGCAATTATTGGACAAGTTTGACAATGTAAGCATTGAGCATGTACCCATACATCGAAATGAAGGGGCAAATGTTGCTGTGAAACTTGCATCTGGCATTACCTTTCAGGATGATATCTGGAAAAAAGTGGTAAATGTTGAAAAACGCCCTTTACCATCCACTATTTCAAGGGATAACGTGTTCGAAGTCTGCAACATTGTCCATAAACATTCCGACTGGCGAAAACCTTTTCTCGAGTACTTGAAAGATCCAAGTGGGAGGTTTAATTGACGTATTAGAACCTTGGCCACACATTATGTTGTTTTGGCCAATGAACTATACAGAAAAGACCTCGATGGTGATCTTTTAAGATGCTTGGATAAAGATGAAGCTCGGAAAGTTGTCAAAGACATGCATGAAGGCTTGTGTGGCGCACACCAAGCTGGAAAGAAAATGAGATGGCTCGCACGCCGTCACGGCTTTTGTTGGCCGACTATAATGAAGGATTGCATGGAATTCGCTAAGGGATGCCAACAATGTCAGAAATATGGCCCCATTTGGAGGTTCCCTACCGAAGAATTGCATTCCATCATCAAACCATGTCCTTTCAGAGGTTGGGCGATTGATTTAATTGGCAAGATCAACCCATCGGCCAGAGGAGGTGTGTGTTTCATTATTGTTGCAACTGATTACTTTACCAAATGGGTATAGGCAAAAGCAATGAAAAGCACCACCCACTCGGATGTCAAGAGTTTCACTAAAGAACACATCATTTATCGCTTTGGAATTCCAGAGACGATTATAACTGATTGTGGTACTAACTTTGATGGAAAAATTACAAGTGACTTAAAGAGAAAATTTAGCCTCAAGTTTGTCCAATCGACGCCCTATTATGCGCAAGCTAATGGGCAGGCTGAAGCTTCAAATAAAGTCATGAGCAGCATAATTGAGAAAATGCTGAAAGATATGCCGGGCAAGTGGGACAAAGCATTGTCTAAAGCTTTGTGGGCTTATCGGATGTCACAAAGATCATCTACTGGAGTAAGTCCGTTTAGTTTAACCTATGGCCACGATGCTATGGTACCTATGGAACTATTAGCTAAGTCGGCCAGGGTTGCTTTTCAAAATGACTTGTAGTGGTATGATTATAATGACGCTATGATGATCAAGCTTGAAGATCTAGAATCAGAAAGACTTGATGCATTAAATCATTTGCAAGCACAAAAGAAAAAGGCAGAAAGATACTGCAACAAAAAAGTTCGCCCTAGAAATTTTATCGAAGGCGAGCTAGTTTGGAAAGCCATTTTGCCTATTAGTGCTCATGTAGATGGAATAGGAAAATGGTCACCCAAATGGGAAGGACCATTCCGAATCAAGAAAGTGCTGAAAAACGGCGCTTATTGGTTAGAAACAAAAGACAACAAGTCGCACCAAAGATTTATCAATGGGCGATATCTTAAGATGTACTACCCAAGTGCTTGGGAAGCAAGAAGTGAACCTCAGTGATCGAGCCAAAAACAACCCTATTTTTATGGCTATTTTATTATGTTTTTGGATCAATTTATGCTTAAATATATGCTATTTTGTTAATATTTGTGTTTTGAGTCCTTATAAGATGTGAAATTGATAATTTGATAATTTTCACTACTTTTGGAGCTATTTTGTTGTCTTTTTACACAGATATGAGCAAAGTAATTTTGAGCATAGATTTGGAGATTCGAAGTTCGTGTTTGAAGACTTATTGAAGACAATTTGAAGATTTGAAGACCATTGAAGAATTATTTTCAAGAGCAAGAATTGAAGAATGGAGCTTTAATTGCGAAGGATTGAAGACGAGCCATGAAGGAGCCCAGAAGCTAAGGAATTTTGGATAATTTATGTGGGAAAATACTCAGCCCATATAAAATATTAATTGGAATTAAAATCCCAATTAATGACTCCTAAATTCAAGGAAATATCCAAAATCCCGTAGATTCCCGATTCTAGTCCTAACAGGATTAGGATTCAGGCGCAGTTTTGGTAGAAAAATCATAACTTTCTGCTCAGACCTCCGTTTGAAGCCCATGAGTACTCGTTGGAAAGCTAACTCCGAGATCTACAACTTTCCTTTGAAGTCACGTCGAAGTCCCTGCACGAATTCAGCAAAATTTCAGGATCCTATTTTGACTTGGATTCTACTTTAGGATGATTTTTCATCTAACTTAGACTCTAAGTTAGACTCAAAACCGACTTAGACCCCTTTCCAAGTTAGGATTGGATTTTCTAGGATTATTTCCACTGTAAATAGCCACCTTAGGTTTAGGTTTTTGAGGTATGTAGATCTAGAGATTTTATTTTCAAGAATTGTTGAAGATTTGGAGGAGTTTTGCTCTAGGAGCCGCCGGCCCATCTTCTTCCCATCCTTAGATAAGTTTTTCTTCTTTTCTTTGGATGCTCACTCAATTCATGAGTGAGTAATCCTTTTATTTTCTCCAATGTAGAATTTAATTGATCTCTTGACTTATATCATGGTGAGATTTTGTGCTTTTATATGAAAATTAATAGGGTATTTCTTAATATCTCTGCATGAATTTTATGTTGCTTGTTTTGATAGATTGGAGCATGCACTTTCTTGATAAATTAAGTAGCATTAGCTAAATTAAAATCTTGAAGGATCTTCGGATTTAATTGTTTGGTAGCAATTGGAAGCGAAGGATCTTCCTTCCAAGGGATTTAAGAATCTTTGACCAATTTTTAATTGCCCATTGTGCTTGTAAATTACTAGATCTTAATGCTTTATTCTTGAGTAATTATCACACTGGATCAAGAGGTAATTGTTTAAAGGATAAAAGGGATAATTCACACTGGATCAAGAGCTTTATCTAATTAAGGTAATTTAGGATTAAATTCCAAGCAAGCTATCCATTGTTTTCATAATCTTTAGATATCTAATGATCCGTGTTATTGTTGTCAAGAGGGATATTAATTCTATGTTGGAGGGTTCTCTTAATTATTTTCTCAATTTATTCTATGCTTTTAATTAATTGTTGTCTTTAATTTTCTTGATTGCTTTCTTAGATAGTAATAATTATTAGTTTGATTTGATTTAATTTTACTTTAAAAGCCTTCTTTATTTTGTTTGTTTGTTTTAAGCCAAAAAGAATAATACCTAT
>AWUE01013665.1:0-16113 GCA_001974825.2 Corchorus olitorius | reverse complement strand
TCCATGCTGCTCATATGGTGAATAATCTTCATAACCTGAATTGTAAGAACAATGGTAGTAATAAGGGTCATAGTAAGAAAATCCATCATAAGCGCTAAATTGTTCCATAATAATGAAAATAAAAATTAAGTTCAAGGAACGAGGAAACCAAATTTAGCCAATAATTCTTCAACACTTGAATGGAGAGGTGACTTGTAAAGCAGCGCCTAATGCCTAAACCTGCAAAATTAACAAAAACACAAAAACAAAAACAAAATACGAAAAATAAAAACAAAACTAAAGGAAAGTAACAAAACAAATGAGTTCCCCGGCAATGGCGCCAAAATTTGATGGGTGTCATATTCCACCAAAAATAAAATCATCCAAAACCTATAGACAGGGTAAGCACGAGTCGATCCCACAAAGAACTATCGTTTTGATTATCTTTCCTAAAGTTGTATTAAACTAAAATGGGGTTTTTGTGGAGAAATTAACTAAATTAATTAAAAGACAAAATAAACATAGTGAGATTAAAGAAACAATTAAATAAATATTCCAATTTCAATGACAATCGCACTCTTGGGATAAAAGGATTTGATCCTTGACAATCAATTAATATCTAACTTGGTAAATAGAATGGCGTAGATTAACATCATCGACCATTAATCCCTATCTTTCCTTAGTCTTCATTAGTCCTGACTCACGCCCTAAACTAAATCCTAACAAGTATACTAACCTAGTTCCAAGCGTCTACTAGATTCAAGTAATTTATTGCTTTAAGAACTAGAAAGATCTTAGCCAACAATAGACAATGCTCACTAATATAGGCAACATTCAATCTATATTCAAGATTCTCTTAGAGGGCTACTCTAACTTATTACTTGTGATTTGATTACCTACGATTGCATATAGTAATCTCATCTAACAATAAAAATCATACACAATTACAATAGATGGCCATTCTACATAACCAAGTATGAAATCATTCAAATAATTTAGAGAAAATTGAAATACTTACAAGATAGATGAATAAGCGCAAAGCCTCAGAAATCAGATAGCCAAGAGATTGAAAGTCTCAAAATTAAATTAACTAGAAAAGATTGGTTACAAAAGAAACAAGAATGGAGAAAAGTACCTCTATTAGTTTAGAGAAAATAATAATAATGTAGAAAACCTAAAACTAAAGCTTAAAAAGCTAATGTCAAAACCTAAGCTAAAGCTTAGAAAATTAAAAAGCTAGAAACTAAATCTGGCAGCTAACTCTTATATAAGAGTTTTAACCTAATTAAAATAATAAATAATAAATTACATAATTGCCTAATAAATAAAATAACTAACAAAATTAAGTATAGGGGTATTGGAGTCTTTCCCTAGGCCCAAATAAGTAGAAATATCCAGCTGGGAAAAGATTTGGGCTAAAAGAGGTTGAAACCCACGTTATTTCCAATTTCCAGATTTGCTCCCGCATGGCCTGTTTCGACCCGTTTCAGGTCGAGTTCGACCTTCTCAAGGTTGAAACAGAATTTTTCCAGCTTGTTTTAAATAACTCCAATTTAGCTCCTTTTGCCTTGAAGCACTCCAATATGTACCTAAAACATAATTATGAATAAATTAAGCATCAAGTACATAGAAATAGGCGCACAATCAAATCAAATTAACATATAAAATATAGGAAAATATGTGCCTAACAAATTCCCCCACACTTAGATCTTGCTAGTCCCTAGCAAGCTAGAAAACAAAACAAAGACTAAAAACTTAAAGAAAACTAAACTAAAACAAACAAATGCATATGCAAACAAACACTCTAAAATCAAAAAGGAAAATCGCATGCAACAAATGACTTAGTTCCACTTTCGTAGGCACACAGTGGTTTTTAGCGTAAACCACAAGCCTTTAAACCCCTAAGCGTCCTTAGAGGAGGAGTATAGTCTCCTGAGGGCTTACTTAACTAGAACGATACCCACAAACATTATGTAAAAGAATTTAATTAGAGAAGCAAAAGTTTTAAAAGAAAAAATTTTTGAAAAATTCTAAAAATCCTTTTGAAAAGCCTTCTCTAGTAAAAATGCAAAGAATGGACCTTTAAAATAGACATTTCCCTCCCCCACACTTAAATAACACATTGTCCTCAATGTTAAAGTAGTTGCTAAAATAATCAACCAAAAATGTGTTTCCATTCAAGAAGAGTTTAAAATGTGGAGTACACAAAAGGTCATCTCAAAAATTCATCCACTAATTCTAGAAAGGTATAGTAAAGGTTAGTAAAAATTCAAATATAATATAAATCAAATAAAAATATGCTCAAAAATCCAATCAAAATATTATAGCCTTCATCATACCTTAATAGGTATGTATAATCCACTCATAATAGTATACTTACCATAGGCTGGCAAAACTATCCACTCTCCACTAAAAATTAACTCAAAATGAAATAAAGCATAGTATACACAAGAACTAGAATGCATTAATAATAGGGGTTGTAATGGGGCTAATGGGTAAAGTGGACTATCAAAGAAAGGGTAAAGGATATATCAAAAATATCTCAAGAAAGGTGAAGTGAAAATAATCATGGGCAAATATATTAATGAGTAGCCCAAAACTTGGCTCCAAGAACTTCAACTTTCTTCTACTTCTTAGCTTTACCATAAACAATGAATGCTCAAATGGATGTCATAACTATAAGCACAAGTGTCTTTTTTTTTTCTTTTTTTTTGAGAAAAAAAAAATTTGGTGAGTTTGAAAAATCCTGAATCAACCCAAAAAGGGTTGAGTTCACCCTTGTTAGGGTCGACTCAAGAATTTTTTTTGACAATTGGTACTTGAAATCCTGTGTCGACTTGGAGAAGGGTCAAATTGAACCCTTTACAGGTCCAAACAGGATTTTCTCTTCTTCTTCAGCTGGACCTGTGACAGGTCGAGTTTGACCTTCCACGGTCCAAACAGGAATTTTCTCAACAATTTTTTTTTGAATTTTCTTGGTGGTTGCATTTTATGTTCTCCCACCTCAAGATTTTTTTTTAATTTTTTTTCTATTCATTTTTTTTGACACTTCTCAAATCAACCAATTGAATAACTTGGACATCAATTCAACCCTTCAAATAATATGATCTCAAACTAAGGAATACTAGGAATCCCTCACAAATAACCGATTTCCATGCTTTAGCCAAGAACCAACAATGAAACAAGTCAGACTTCACCAATCAAGAGATAATATGGATAAGAGAAAACTTGTCTTTCTTTAAAGGGTTAGGTTTCTTTGGGATAATGTGGCTAAGAACAAAGAAATATATCAAATATCGGCTATAATCAAGAAAAATGCACAATGGGGTTCACTACTATGGTCTTTCAAAAGGGTTGGAAACAATTAGGCACAAACTCAATCCTAAAATGCATATTTTCTAGCTCCATAAAAGTGTATACTATAAAAGATAATGAGCTAAATATATAAATCGCCTCGAATGGATAGTTAAGCAAGTTCTAGAAGTGATACTTTATGAAAAACTCCCATATAAATTTCAATCAAAGAATAATCTTGCATATGAAAATTTGACATATATTACAAATGCCTTAATACTAAACTAAACTATGCCAAACTAGCTTTAATAGATAAATCAAAGAGACAAGACAATGTGTACTCAAAACAATTTTAGAATTTTTGAAAACAATTTCAAAAACCAATGAATTGATTTTTTTTTTTAAAAAATCTTTTTGGTTAGATCAATATCAACACATGAAGCACAAAGGTGGGGAAAAATTATCAATAACATGATATATGCAATACTTAATCTATCAAGAAAGTGTGCACCCAATCCAATAAATTAAGCAAACATAGCAATAAACACAAAGTATCATAACATGTCTTATATAAGGTCCTAAACATGAAATATGCAAAAATTAATTAAAAGCTAATTAACATAAAATTCAAAAAAAAAAACAAAAAAATTAATAATTGGGTTGCCTCCCAACAAGCACCTTTCTTTTAACGTCTTTGGCTAGACTTTTCCATTCTCTTTTTGTCAAGGAGGATCTTTCCACCTCAATGCAAAAATCAAATATGCACAAAATCGAAAGATATGAACATATAAGAATAAAAGAAAAGTAAAGAGATATGGAAGGAAGTCACCTATTTTGCTTAAAGGAACTCTATGAATGGCTAGTAAAGCCAATGCCCTTGTTGTTGCCGTGGTGGGTTTGTGCAAGAGCTTCTTCGAATAAAAGAAATTTGCTTTAGACTCCTCTTGCATTCTCAGCATCTCAACAACATCATTAAAATTGCAGGCATCATCATTCTTAAAAAATGGCTCCATTGTCACCCATTCGTCACATGAATCATCACCATTGAAGCATCCAAACTTCAAAAACTTCTCAATCCCTAGGAAATCTTGATTCTCACATCTCAAAATCTCAATTGGAGAAGAGTTATCAACCATATTGACTTCGGATGCGAAATTTCCATTTAAATTTGGCTTGGGAAGGAGTTGAGGTTGATTAAGTGAAGAAGTTATCTCATCAAGTTCATCTGGAAAAGTTGCTGTTTCGACCTCTACGAAGCTTGAAACAGAGTTTGTTTTCTCTTCTTTTTCAGCTTCTTCCTCACCTTGGTTCACTTCCCATGCTTCATTTTCTTCTTCCTCAAGGGTATTGAGGTAAACTTCAACCCTTCCTAAGGAATCAACAAGTTGTCCCACTTGATTTCCCAGATCTTCTATTTCTTGTTCATGTATCGATAATTTTTGTTTAATTAACGATTGTCCTTTAGCAAGTAACAACTGTCCATCAACAAGCTTTTCCATTAAAGCCACTAAAGTTGAATTTGGAGCTTAAACTTGTTGTGAGAATTGAATTTGTTGGTCCTCAAATTGGTGATAACTTGCATATGGCTCATAACACGAACTAAGAAAATGTCGACCTCCATGCTGCTCATATGATCTTCATAACCTGAATTGTAAGAACAATGGTTATAATAAGGGTCATAGTAAGAAAATCCATCATAAGTGCCAAATTGCTCCATAAAAAAAATATAATTTAAGTTAAAGGAACGAGGAAACCAAATTTAGCCAATAATTCTTCAAGACTTGAATGAAGGGGTGACTTGTAAAGCAGTGCCTAATGCCTAAACCTGCAAAGTTAAGAAAAACACAAAAACAAAAACAAAATACAAAACAAAACAAAACTAAAGGAAAGTAACAAAACAAATGAGTTCCCCGGCAACGGCGCCAAAATTTTGATGGGTGTCATATTCCACCAAAGATAAAAATCATACAAAACCTATAGATAGGGTAAGTACGAGTCGATCCCACAGGAAACTATTGTTTTAATTACCTTTCCTAAAGTTATGAATTAAACTAAAATTGGGGGTTTTATGGAGGAATTAACTAAAAAAAAAAATAACAAAATAAAATACTAGTGAGAATAAAGAAACAATTAAATAAATATTCCAATTTCAAGACAATCGCACTCTTGGGATAAAAGGATTTGATCATTGGCATCAATTAATATCTAACTTGGTAAATAGATGGCGTAGATTAACGTCATCAACCATTAATCCCTATCTTTCCTTAGTCTTCATTAGTCATGACTCACGCCCTAAACTAAATCCTAACAGGTGTACTAACCGAGTTCCAATCGTCTACTAGATTCAAGTAACCCATTGCTTTAACAACTAGAAAGATCTTAGCCAACAATAGACAATGTTCACTAATCTAGGCAACAATCAACCTATTCCCAAAATTCTCTTAGAGGGCTACTCTAAGTTGTTACTAGGGATTCGATTACCTACGATTGCATATAGGAATCTCATCTAACTTTAGAAAACATACCCAATTACAATAGATGACCATTCTACATAATCAAGCATGAAATCATTCAAATAATTCAGAGAAAATTGAAATATTTACAAGATAGATGAATAAGCGCAAAGCCTCACAAATCAAATACCCAAGAGATTGAAAGTCTCAAAATTGAATTAACTAGTAAAGATTGGTTACAAAAGAAACAAGAATGGAGAAAAGTACCTCCATTAGTTTAGAGAAAATAATAATAATGTAGAAAACCTAAAACTAAAGCTTAAAAAGCTAATGTCAAAACTTAAGATAAAGCTTAGAAAATTAAAAAGCTAGCAACTAAATTTGGCGGCTAACTCTTATATAAGAGTTTTAACCTAATTAAAATAATAAATAATAAATTACATAATTACCTAATAAATAAAATAACTAACAAAATTAAGTATAGGGGTATTGGCGTCTTTCCCTAGGCCCAAATAAGTAGAAATATCCAGCTGGGAAAAGATTTGGGCTAAAAGAGGTTGAACCCACGTTATTTCCAATTTCCAGATTTGCTCCCCATGGCCTGTTTCAACCCGTTTCAGGTTGAGTTCGACCTTCTCAAGGTTGAAACAGAATTTTTCCAGCTTGTTCTAAATAACTCCAATTTAGCTCCTTTTGCCTTGAAGCACTCCAATATGTACCTAAAACATAAATATGAATAAATTAAGCATCAAGAACATAAAAATAGGCACACAATCAAATCAAATTAACATATAAAAATATAGGAAAATATGTGCCTAACAATGTGCCAGTCAATTTGCTGAAATTGACAAAGAGGTTGTAAAGAACTGGATCTGGTGCACGGAGCAACATATTAAAAGATCAGAGCTATTGTGGGGACTGGATCAAAGTCACACCAGAGCATTTAAATCATTGGATTCGTAGCAAACTACTCTTCATAAATGGGTTTTCCTCTGACTGGATCAGATCTGGGAGTTATGCTTTGATTGCAATTGAGATTGAAAAGAAAATAACAATTTGATTTGTTATTTATAGGAGAGAAACACGTGTACAGTGTTTTTGTGTCCGGAGACAAGATTGAAACAAGGGAAAAACACAAAAAGTGTGTTTGAATGTCCTGAGACAAGATCTAAACATGGAAAATTTGATGAACGAGTAAGAACTCGTGATGAACAAGAGTGAAAGTGGCACAGAGCCAGAGAGAAAATAAGCACAGAGCTTGGTTTTTTGCGCGGAGCAAGTTTGTAGCTTTAGGTGCTGGTTTTTGATTTCTCGGGAGAAATGTTTGAGATGCGGAATCCTCCGAGACCTGGGAATGGCCTCCCTGTATATAGGGGGCGGCATGGGCCTTGCAATTAATGGGCTTGCCTTGTTGAAGAAGGTGAACTCCTCCTCCTAGGTAGATGACAACATCCATGAAGGTGTAGTGAAGCTTCTTTCTTCTTCTGATTGCTTTCAACTACTGGGGAGAGGGGAAATAGATGCTAGGGCGCCACTTCTCTTAGATGGGAGATGGAAATCTTTCTCATGGGTGGTTGATGAATAATTCTTCCTTCTTCCTCTCACACATCAGCATGCCTTCGTTGCTTCTTTTGTGCTGAAATCAACTAATTTGACTAAGTAGTGGCATGTTAACATCATGAATTGGACTTTGAACACTAGGGCCACGAAACTACTCATACTTAATCATATTTAGCTCTTCAAATCATGAAAATAACAATTAGTTAAGAAAATGGCTTAAACCGGGGTGAGAAAGCCACATGTCCTTAACTGAAAAGAATGCAAAAGTTGCAAACGAACTCAGAATAAACCAAAATTTCACCAGTAGGCTTAGATTATCTCCATAAGACTATGGAAAAAATTCCAAGTGAATTTGAGCTCTCTATCATGGTGAATTTGGTTTCACTCCCTAGAATGTCCTTAACTGAAAACCGGGCATAAGTTTACTCCGATGTCAGAATGAGGTGAAATTTTACCAAGATGATCTACATAGCTCAAGGATCATCATGGTATGCTCCTTGGTAGAAATCACAGCCTCTAGCCTTCCCAATTGGTTAATTTTACCATTTTGTCCTTAATTGAACAAAATGCAAAGTTGTAGTTTCGCCTCCCGGGGAGGGAACAAAGGCTAGGCGATTTCTCCACTATGGTAGGTCGACTATATTGAGGAGGTGTGAGGTTGAAAATCTCATGCCTCTCTCACGTACGTAGATGTTTCTCTTGCTGATAAATTTTAGCTCTTTACCTCCTTCTTGCAGGAAGAGAAAAATAGCTCTCCTCAGGGAGGTGGGCGGCCTCTCCTCTACATGGGAGACGACTTTGGGCTTTCTCATCAAGTCCATGAGGTATTTTTCATCTCATGGGTAGATGACAAGCAATTTTCCTTTTTTACTGTTTGTCTCCCTAGTAGACAACAATATTAAAGGAACCTGCTTCTGTTTGATTTTCTTTGCCACTCTCCTAGGTAGGGGCGGCATAGATGATATTTTTAATAATAATTATTCAGAAAAAATAATTATTATTTATTTAGTAATTAATAAATTTCAGCCATTGCAATTAATTATAAGATTTTCCTAATTCTATTAGAACTAGGGTGGTGCAGAAACCTAGTTTCTTTAGGATTTTTGATCTAATCCTGACCACACATCTTAATTATATTTATGTGAAGACAAATTTACCCTAAAATGTAAATTGAGGTATAAACAATAAGCTCATATGGTTTTTTTAAGTTTATGAAATTTAAATTGATGGACATTACAAAGATTGATGGAATAATTTGTATATAAATAGGGTCTTATTTTCAAAGGAATAAAAGAAATTATTCCACTTGAAGCAAAATCTTTTTTTGAGTAAAGATATAATTCATTACTGAGACAAAAGTCGGGTGGTAAAGACCCGCACCACACATGATCAACTAGTAAACCAGTTAACTTATGTGCCAAAACATTGGCCTCCCTATTTATGTGAGCGAAAGAGAACTCATCAAATAAGAAAGCCAACTCATCAAATTATTACAAACGTCGGGTGGTAAAGACCCGCACCACACATGATCAACTAGTAAACCAGTTAACTTATGTGCCAAAACATTGGCCTCCCTATTTATGTGAGCAAAAGAGAACTCATCAAATAAGAAAGCCAACTCCTGAATCTCATGAATAAGATCACCGCCCTCCCACCAAGATGGTTTAAAGCTATTAATCTCATTAATGGCAATTAAAGAGTCATCTCAATAACACAATTCGTGATACCCAACTCCAATGCTACCTCAAAAGCAAACAGCAAAGCATGAACCTCCGCATATAATGAGCCAGCCACGAAATCTAACTTCCGTGAAGCACTGGCAACTACTTCCCCTTCAGCATTCCGACAGACTACCCCTAGACCCACAACTCCGTCTTGAACAAAATATGAGGCATCAGAGTTGATCTTTACTAACCCTGAAGGAGGAGGCTTCCACACCGAACATCGCCGAGTAGAAAGCCTAGTAGTTGTAGTTATCGAAGATCCCCCATGCATTTGGCGCAATAACTCAGTAGCAGCTGAAACCAAAGTCTCGGACATTTTACAAATCTGCTTATGAACGCACAAATTCCTATTCTGCCAAAGTAGCCACAATATACAAATAGTTGTATCTAGACGCCCAATACGTGAAACTTTAGTGAGAAAATAAGGCCAAAATTCAATCTCACCAACCCAATATGTAACAGAAGACTCCACCCCTGGAGCAGCCAATTCCAATACCCATTGACTCAAGGGGCACTGAAAAAGACATGTAAACTTGAAATCTCTTGCCCGCCATAAGTATCGCAGGTGTCAATAATGTCCAGTCCTCTCCGTATCAAGACTGACTTTAAAGGTAATATGTCCCGAAGTACTCTCCAAAGGAAAAACTTCATTTTGGACAAAACGGCTGAAGTCCAAACAATCTTCCAAACAGGATCTCTCTCCTCCGACAACGATTCAACCCTACCTAGACATCTCCGAGCCACATAATATGCCGAACGGACAGAAAAAACACCTAACATTGATTCATTCCAAATCAAACAATTACTTGTAAGACGTCGATGAATAGGCAAACACAAGATACGCACAATGTCCTCATCTTCGAAATATTGTAACAACTTATCCTCATTCTAGGTTCTATTCTCGAAATCCATCAGCTCAGCGATCTTCATCGGAGACTTCATTACCCCTTCCCAAGGTTGTGGCACATACAGTGGAGGTTTATCTAGCCAACGATCTTGTCAGACATCTAAATTACCAACTCCCACCCTCCATCGAGAACCTTCAAGCAAAACCTTCCTCCATGACAACAAACTCCACCAAAGAAAAGATGGCTTGGAACCAACTCTCGCCGTGAGGAAATGTCCAGTAGGAAGTATTTTTCTCGTAATATCCTTAAACATAGAGAGGTAGGATTCGATACTGTTTGGCCAATAAGGATAGGTTAAAAGCCTCAAAGTCATGAAAGCCCAAACCCCCATCTGTCTTTGATACACACAACGACTCCCAGGTCATCCAATGAAACCTTCTTCGATCATCTGTAGCACCCCATTAGAAATTCGCTATCACTTTATTCAGCTCCTGAATAAAGGTTTTAGGAAACCGAAAAATGCTCATCAAATAAACAGGGATTGCCTGGGCAACTGACTGGATCATCACCGCCTTCCCTGCTATTGAGAATAGCCTATAATTCCACTTCTGCACACATTGCTTTAGCCGATCCTTAATGAACATAAATGCTCTTGACTTCGATCTCCCTATCATGATCGGTAGGCCTAAGTAATTATCCTTCTCCAGAATCTTACGAACTCCCAACATGTTCATAATGTTAACCTGCAAACTCGGAGAAGTATTTCCATTAAACAAAACTGAGGATTTATTAATGTTTACCTGTTGTCCTGAGGCTACTTCAAAATCTCTCAAAATACTCAAAACTCTCTCACAGTCCGACACCTTCGCACGAATAAAGAGAATACTATCATTGGCAAAGAAAAGGTGAGAAATACGTGGAGCCAACCTTGCCACCGACACCCCACGAATATCTCCTCGGTTATCAGCATCATCTATCATCTTGAATAAAGGTTCCATGCAAATAATGAACATGTTTGGGGATAAAGGGTCCCCCTGTCTGATTCCACGCTCAGGAAAGAACTTATGACATTGTTTCCCATTGACATTCACTGAATATGACACACTACACACACAAGCCATGGTCCGTGAAATCCACTTGTTCGTAAACCCCATCTTACGCATGCAAGCTTCCAAGAAATCCCACTCAACTCGATCATAGGTCTTACTCAAATGCAAATTCAGAGCCATATGTCTTTGCCGACCATTCCTTTTATTCCGCATATAATGGATTGTCTCAAAGGCAATCATAGCATTATCGAAGATCATTCGCTCCGGAACAGAAGCACTTTTATTTTTCCAATAATATTTGGTAAAATCAATTTCAACCTATTGGCTAACACCTTGGATACAATTTTAAAAACCACGTTACATAAGCTTATAGGCTGAAAATCCTTAACCGACTCAGGAGAACTTATTTTCAGAATTAGCACAATATTCGTATGATTAATATCCGGAAGTTGCTTACCGTCATTCAAGAAGTCCAGTCCCATCGAGATTACATCCTTGCCCACAATATGCCAGCACTTCTGAAAGAACATAGGTGTCATCCCATCCGGACCCGGAGCTTTATCACATTGCATTTGAAAAGCTGCCTGCTTAATATCCTCCGGAGTATAATCAGCATCCAAAGTAATCCGCATCTCCTCATTAACCGGAACATCCATGAACGCCAAAACCCTCTCAATCGAGTCACCAGTAGGTTTAGCCGATGAAAAAATATTCTTATAATAAGTAGAAATCACATTCTCAATTACCAACGGTTCCAACTGCCATTGCCCTTCCTCGTCTTGTATGCCAGTGATCCCCTTTCTCTGCTTTCTTATCGAGGCCATTGAGTGAAAGTAACGTGTATTCCTGTCTCCTTCCTTAAGCCAAAGAGCTTTGGATCGTTGTCACCACATTATCTCTTCTTGTCTATACAAAACCTCTAGCTCCCGTTTACAAGTCTCAAGCTCCTCCATATCACCCAAGCCTCCTCTGGAGAACGCGGCTTCATACTCCTTCCTCTTTTGTCTCAACTGATACTTTACATTACCAAAAGTATGCCTATTCCATTTGCTCAAATACCCACCACAACAATGGATTTTTTCCTTAATATTGAGGCCTTGAGCCGCTTGCCACGATTCAGAGACTACAATGTGAAAAGTCTCATGTGTCACCCACATATTTTCAAAGCAGAATGGAGGAAAGTGACGATCATAAGCTGGTTGGTTCGAAACAAAACCAGCATTGACAAATGGTCCAACTCCGTTGAAATTAAGTGTTTTTCTACCGAAAAGTTGAACATCCGCTACCAAGAATCAGAAATTAAACATCTATCAAGTCGCTCAAACACCATTTCACCATTAATTCTTCTACTCTGAGTCATTCTTGGGCCTAAAACTAAAAGCACTTGCAATCTACAATCCGAAATAACAGAAGTAAAGGCTTCCATTTGACATGCATGCCGCAAAGCTCCACCTTCCTTCTCTTCTAAAGAACAAATCTCATTAAAATCTCCTGCCACCATCCAAGGCAAAGATTCCCGTCGGTTCAAACATCGTAAAATAAGTTCCAGGATTTATGCCTAAGACTGGTTTCGGGCTTACCAGAAAAGCCAGTGAACCTCCAAGTATACTGTCAGTATCAACAGTAACATCAATATGAGAAGACGAATACGACAAAAGGGAAACAACTAAATTATTCATCCATAGTAGGGCAAGACCACCCGCCCTACCATTACAAGGTACTGAAAAACAAAAATTAAAACCCAAACGAGATCGGATCCAGTCCATCTCACTACGACTATGCTTAGTTTCATATAAAAATAAAATACATGGGTTATTACATCTAACTAATTGTTGAAGTGTCGATACTGACCGTGGTGCCCCCAAGCTGCGGTAGTTCCAAATAAACCAATTCATTGGTGTCGGCAGAGACTGGCATCACTGGCCGTCTCTACCGCTGGTACACTGTCATCATCAGTCTCTGAAGAACTTGCCTCTTTCCCTGTCGAAGGCGGATCCTCCGTAGCAGCAGAATCTTCCTACCTGTCACAAGAGCGCTTAACCATCCCAAGACAATACCCACAACCATCAGTCTCCATAGGGGTAGCATCCAAACCCCTACGTTTTTTCCCTAGATGTACTGCTTCTCCTTGGCATAAAACTTCTAAGGTAAATTTATCAGAAGCCCTTGCAATTTTCTTGCATTTTTTTTGTTTAGACTGCTGCGTGGAATTATTCATCCCGAAAATAAAAAATGGGATTCTCGGGTTGCTGCTCAATATTACTTGAAGAAAGCAAATTATAATGGGATGGAGAACTAACCAATTTATTGGGTCCAGGATCACTTCCATTAATCACCTTTTTCGGCCCAGCATTAACATCAATTCCACGGCCCAAATTAGCAGCATGACCCGCTGCCCTAAACATCATTACGGGCTGACCCTAAAAAGACCCACCACGACCCAAACCTTGCCTACTTCCCGCTGGCTCATTAGTGAAATCGGCCTGACCCAGATAAGGTCAAATTCCCATAATGTTAGTCTCTAGCCCAGAAGCACATAGCAGCCCACTATTTCCCAACGCCTAATTTTCTGAAGTCGCTCCTTTCCTGTTTGCCGCACCATGATCTCGATTTGTTTCAAGCTGCAGATTTCTCGGCTGAACGTTTGCACCCAACTCACCAGCTAACAAATCACCAGTTTTCTCGGGTTCCACCTTGCACGTTTTGTTCCACAGCAACCTCTTTCCTACAAAAATCGGAGACAATCTCGCAGGAACTGTCATTGGCGGCAATCTTATGTGCCACCCTCCGGCCATGGACAATGAGGCTATCGACATGGTTTTGGAACCGTCGGCCCACTCCCTGCAACATTGAATCTGTATCGCCTACAACCGACGCTGCCGGCAAAGCTTGCTTCCCTTCACGACGATCACATCCTCCTTCCAATCTCAGTCGACGGAAAGGCGATAAAGCTGACTTTGATCTCATCTGAAAGCTCCCTTCACAATTAGCGGGATTCCTTGGAATGGCATCTGAATTTATCCCTGCAGATAATTGTTGGCTACCTTCCCTATCAAAACGTGACTTAGGTGTTGGCGAGTCTGCCTTCAAATTTGGTGAAACTTCTTGACAGAGAAGCCTTGAGGCTTTATCTGGGCAATACCATTAGGGCAATCAGCTTCTTGGTGAATAAAAGAACCGCAAACAAAGCAGGAATCCGGCGACTTCTCGTAGGTGAACGTCGCCTCCAGATTGCCATAAGGAGCCGTAATTGTTGTACCTGTTCTGATAGGTTCAAAGATATCTAGTTCCACCCGGATACGAAGAAAACGTCCATCATTATCATCCACGTCCTACACTAAGCCCATCGAAGACCCAATCACATAACCAAGAATTGACGCAATAGGAATGCTCCACATCATCTTTAGCATCTGAATTTTCGTCCAAAACATTCTCCAAGTCCGTTTAGGAGAATATCAGTTCTGTCTAGAAATTTCAAGAGCAAAATCGTCCACCCGAACGGCAGAATTATGTCTCGAGGTAAACATAAAAGTTGTAGATCTTGGGATCCTCTTTCCAACGATACCTCATTTGCATTTTTTTGAGCTCTGGATCAAAAGTTATGAATTTTCTTCCAAAACTGTTCTTGTGAGGTCCTCCTTTGAATAAGATTTAACAATGTTGCATCAGGGCTGAATCATTACTGCATCATAATTACTGATTGGACTTGAACTCCTTCTTTGGGTTTCCATATTAACGAATTGCGCCTAAAAATATCAGATTTAGGCTTTAAGACATCTGGCTTCACAATTTGGGTTTCATTGACTCAAACAGGCCTAATGGGCTTACTGGGCCGAAATAAGACAAAATCAATAGTTTCTCCAAATTGATCCAAAATGGCTCTAAATCATCTTCCTAAAACATAGCTCCAAATGGGTCTAAAATAACAAATATGAGAAAAATAGGGGTGAAACGACACATACGACTACCAAAATAAGGCAAAATCTCATAGAAAATAAATAACAAATTAAGTCTTATCAATGTTTCATTTTCTTATTAATTTAGAAATATATGTATATCTATCTATATCTATACTATATATAAAAGTACGAATAATGGTAAACTTTATGTTTTCCAATTGTACCTTTTTTTTCACATATAATTCTAAATTTCCATTATAAAAAAATATTTTAATTATGCCACTATTAAAATATAATTTTGTGTATTTTTTTCAAATATATTTCTAAATTGCCATTATTTTAAAATAATTTTACAACATATAATTTTATTTATAAAATTTCAATCTCTATCATATCATCTAGATTTTGCCATTATCAAAATATTTTATTTAGAAAAAATCAATTTTTTATTTTATTTAGAAAAATTCAATTTCTACAGTACTATCCTAGATTTCTTCAGCAATCTTGCTAAAGAGGGCACCACGGTCTTGCTTCCTTCTAATGCATATGATCCTATACAAACATGATTACTCAGGCTAGACCATCTACAAGTGTATCCCCACGAAATGAGAGAGCGGGCTTAAGATCAAACTTAGACACTTAATTTTACTATATTAAACAAACTCAAAGTACAAAAGGCTACTAGCTCTTTTCTGAGTTTTGTTTCTTTAATCTTTTCTTAGCATAACAATATTGTTGTAAAAGGCTTTTTGAAATGATCATCAAAAAATTTAGTTGTGGCTATTTATTCTACTTGAGGTCTTAACATTTATTTATATTTTCCTTTCAAACATAGAGAATCTTGCGTATGGCTTTGAGGAATTTTTCTTGCCTCAACTACATGAATAATTGTTCAGGTCATGCTGGCTTAAATCAATTGCCAATTTACGGATAATAATCTATTCAGAAACGGAAAATTTGACTTAGAATTGATTGGATCACTGCGTTAGAAGCCCAATTACTCACAAAATAAATAAAGTTTGAGATAATTTAGAGTATATCGGAGTGCATGATGGAAGGAGTAGCGTTTCAAATGCCTAATGAACTAAGAAGACTATTCAGGATTTTATTAGTGCATTGTGAACTGTCAGATGTGAGGAAACTATTTAATGACTATTAAGATGCAATGTCTGAATATTATAAGAGAATGCATGGAAACTCAGTTTAGACACAAATTACTTGCACATTACAAAGCATTGCCTATTATCAAAATTATATATGGAGGTTATCAAAATTTGATAGTGAATATAAAATTTCATACAAATACA
>AWUE01013663.1:0-14445 GCA_001974825.2 Corchorus olitorius | reverse complement strand
AGTCATTGGCGAAATCAAGAGTATTAATGGCAGTAGCCATTGGGATTTCATTGGGTTGCGTCTTCGCTTTTCTTTATCCTCATGGATTCTTCTCTTACTCTGCCCCTGCATTTCACTCTCGCCACTCCCAAGTTCTACTCCCCATTTCATACTCTTCCTCTTATATTACTGTTTACTTTGACATCATTTAGTGTCGATGTTATAAGGGAAGAAATTGAAGTTTTTTGCTAGAAAAATCTTATTGTTTTTGTATAAAATCATTGAGGGATTGAATGCACTGATATGATTTTTTTTTTGAAAGACGAAACAAGTTGATAAGCCTTGAATAAAAACTACAGCTGCAATGGTGGGAAGGAGCAATAAACATATTTTCACTGCCAAAAAATTATCATAGGATATGGAGTACTCTTCTATTTTAATTGTGTGACTAGAAACTTTGAAAGGTTAAACAGATTACACCATCCATGTTTTCGATCCCCATTTTAATAATAGTAGGTGCTAGCTCTCACCTTCAGTGGTTAACGCGAGGCAATTCTTGTTTCCATAATGCAGGGCAAACAAAGCTTCTCAAACGAGGTTAGGTTCAGTTGTTTTAAAAGATGAAACCTTCAAGAGTTCAAGGAATTCCTAAACCCTGCAGTAGTGAACTTCATTGCCTCAGAAATTGACTTCCCGTCTCTCTGCAAAAAATTTCCCGGTTACCGCTTCATGAAGCAGGGCAAGAAAGACTCCAGTGTCAGCCGCATCCTCAACTGAAATATTGCCTGCCCAACCTGTCATAGCAGTCTTCACCCATCCTGGACAGTAATAGTTGATGAATATCTTTTCACCTTCTAGCCGATCAGAGAATTCTTTTGCCACCAACCTAGTATAAGCATTAACATCAAGTTTAGATAGCGAGTAATTAGTGAATGACTGAGGCCATCCACCTGACTGCCAAGTGTCATCTTCGACTTGTTGTAGGAAAGTAGACATTGTCCTATTAATCACTTCCTCGGAGAGAGTGTCCAAATTCGATAGTTCTTCTCTCAAAGTTGCATCTGAAACTCTCTGTAGAAAACATGAAGTTAGTTTGCATCTGAGAAAGGAATAAAGGGTGTTTGATCTTTAATTGAGGAGAGAGAAATGTTTTTTGTGTTTGTGGAAAAAATATATTAAATTAATAATATTTAATTCTTATGCCACGTGCCGCATGCCATGTCAGCGAATTAGACGACGCTAGTGCCACGTAAGCAAATTTGACGGGTCTGTCATGGCTTGCTAACGTGAGGGACCTCAGGTGATCAGTTCTGATAGTAGAGGGACGAATTTGTAGTAAAAAAAAAAGTACAGGGATCAAAATCAACATTTCGTATAGTACAGGGACCTCCCAGGTACTTTTACCCAGTATATAAAATATTGTTTGCATTTTATGAGATTAAAGCAGGTAATTCTGATGGGCCAAACATTGTTTTGGGCCTTAATAATTTTTTTAACTCACAACATTCAATTTTCTTTTTTCTTTTAAAGTTTAAAGGGCCGGGCAAGCTAACATCTTGTTATCTTGGGCCAACTTAAAAAAAATTGAGTAAAGAACATCAATTATTTAAAAAAAAAAAGAAAAGTAAAAGACCTCTTTCATTATTTAAATCAAATCTCAGTACTTTGCTATTTTAAGCATTTTGAGTTTGAAAAGCACGCACTGTCAAAACTCGTTGGTCTAAAAAATAATGGGCATACGTTGAATTTTTTGGGCCACGTATGAAATCATGACTGCTAGGAATATAGAAATAAAAAAAAATAAATCAAGTCGAGAAGATTGAGGCAAAATTGGTTTCAAAATTGTTATATGTTTGGTCTAATTCCAGCTATGGATTTATGGTTTGGGATTTCTCTTTGTTTGTTTTTTTTTCCTTTTTTTTTCGTTTTACCACAAAACTATGGACTCCTGATCTTCACTTGTGTAACTTAATTAGATTCTTACCTGAATCACTCTCTGGAGATCTCCCACTCAAAGGTACCTCTCTGTTTCTTCTTCCCCTGCTTGGCTTTATATATAAATTCTTCCCCTTTCCACTCGATTCTCACTTTCCCACTTCACTGTAATTGATTTGCTATTTTGACATAAATTATGTTTTTTTTTGTGCTTCAATATTATTAATTATTATGGCTAATTCCTTGTCAATTGTTGCTTGTTCCAACATGAACACTAGACAGAGAAAGCCTTCTTTATTCGAACGGAAACCCTGAATACTAAAAGATTTCCTCTTTGATTACTCAAATTCATGTTCCTCAAATGGGTTCAATTTGTTTCCGATAACACCCTGTCAGGATTCTTAATAATCCGAAACCTCATCCAAATCATCTGATTTCTAAAAATTCCCCTCGCAAAATCAAAACTTTCCATAAAGACAGGCTGATTTGCAACCGAATCACCAAGAAACAAAAACCCCAACCCAAGTTTAACAAAACAGTAAGGAAAATTTCCGATTTAAATCGAATTTATCTTTTTCAACCCAAAACCCAATATATCGAGAATAACAAGAGGAAATACCCAATTTTTTTCTCATTTTGTCGGATTTAAATAATCTTGACAAAATTAATTTTTTTGGCACAAACCTATAATGACAAATTAATTTATCAACTTTTTTATTGAGCTCTGTGAAAAAATAATAAAAACAAAAAAAATTGATTGAGCTTCAATTTCCGATGGAGACATGTCGACCATGCCTACTGTTAACGTGTTATCATCCGCGCGTGTGGTTCAATTTTTATCGGCAGTCGTAACGTGTCCTTATTTGGACTAATTCTTAAAGGTGTGTCCCTGATTTCATGCGTTTTAAACATTTGGCCCTCATCTGAGCAATTAAGCGAAAAAGTTTTGTCATGATCTGGGCATTTAGCCTACAATTTAGGACTAGGGTTCAAGATTTATTTGGTTTTTGGTCAATAGGTTAACGGTGTAGCCACTTCATCTATCTATATCCTTTATATATTCCTCTTCTTCTCTTTATTATTTACCCATTTCCATTGACCTTTTATTTTCTTTTGTGGAGTGATCCTTTTGTTTTTCACTATTTTCGCAAAATAATTTTCTACTTTATTTTCTGAGTGTGTCCCTTTGAATGTGTTGAAGGTATTTTTTTTTCGTTGTGGATTTAGTTTTAACTGATATCATGAAAAACCCAGCAGAAAAGATTCGTTGATCCGAAGTCTATCCTCAAGAACTCCAACGTTACTCCTTCAGACATCATCAGAAGGATTTACCAACTAACATCCCCTTGTAAGCATCGAGAGTGATTATTAAATTGTTTGTGCAAAAGTCTTTGAAAATATTACGTGTTCTATTTACAAATATTTTTTCATTGGGGTTTGACGGATTTAATGTGTTTAATTTAAGTTTGATATTTTTGTAATTTTTCTAATGTGTGTTGGTCAGATCCCGGGTAATCTGTCCCCTTTTGGAATGGAGTTTTTTAAAGTTGTGCCCGATGATCGTTGGCCCCTACGGACAGATGAGATGGTACGATTTTAAAATCCCTATTTTTTTAGGTTTTATATGAAGGGTCATGCATGACCTTGATGATGCAAGGTTTTTTTACGAGTGCAGTGTTTTCCTCCTGCTGTATATTCCCTTGTCCATGGAAAGGTCTTGCAGGATGTTACAATGAGGGACACTATCGGCTGTACATGGCAGGTCAAGCTGGTGGATCGCCCGGTTGATCGAAAGATTGTTCTTGGTCATGGGTGGCCAACATTTTCTGCCGCCCATAACTTTCGAGCACTTGACTATCTCGTATTTCATTTAGTCAATAATTCCACCTTCCAAGTGAGTGTATTTTGCGAGTGTGGACTGGAGGTGGTGGATTTCACCCTAAGGTCTTGCGAACGCTGTCACTAAGCATTATCAATTGGCTATGGAGTTATAGTTTCCTATTAAGGCTAGGCATAATGGAGTTCTCACATAGCATTATGAGTTTGCTATGGAGTAATAGTTTCCTACCAAGGTTTGACACAATAGACATTTAAGTGGGTCTTTGTTGAACAATTAAAAATGAAGCCGTTTAGACTATATATGTTAGTGTCTTAATTTTGAAACTATGTTAAGCTGTTTACGTAAGAATAACCTTATTTTAAATATTGCTGCAAATAAGCAGTTATTATTATTACAAAAACTTGGGATTATCTAGTTATCCTTGCCCTTATGTTTTTTATTTCCTATATCGCCTGTGCAATTGGAATTAGTCTTCAAATAATTTTTTTAAGCCTTTGGTTTCACACCTCTTTGCATATTTTGCTAATTAAATGATCACACTCCCATAAGGTTTGCTAAGGTCTGATGCAAATCCAAAAGAAAACAAAAAAGCCCATTAGGGGGCAACAAAATTTTCTCTAATTGATTATTTCTACAATTAGTTATGTGGTTATAGCAAATGTAATTCCCTTTTTTTAAAACCATTTTTGGACCCTTTGATTAAACCCAATTAACTGTTAGGATTAAACCCACTTTGAATACATTTGTTTTTTCAACTTTCATCGTTTCTTCTTCTCCATCTTCCCATCCTGGTGCTGAACGAAAACCTACTCCCCCACAGGGGTGACCATTTATTTATCATCTCTCTGACATGTATCAAAAATCAAGTCAGTTAATTTTTTTTGAATTTTTTCAGGCAAACAATATATTTGTACTGATGAGCAGAAACCCTAAACCCCACAACCTTTATGTGTTCAATTTGATAAAGTATATTCGGTTTACTCCAAGAACAAGAACCACAACATGGTTAATGGATGCCTCCTCATTTTTTTATGTATTATATATAACTCAACTGATGCATCTATTAAATTAAACAATCAATCTTAAGCCGACAGACAGACATTAAAACAGGATTTGATTATTCTTATCATCTATATTAATAACTGCTTAATATATATATATATATTATATTTAAATGCTGCTTAGATTTGAAGCCCGACCATTTGTGGGCTTAAAACTAAATGGGTCCGTAATGCAATATATGATATGATTAAATTGGACAGTATAATATAACCCAGTCCATATCATGTTATACCTATTGCTGCATGTCATTGGAAGAAAGACTAGTTGGCATCAGTAAACACTTACTTAAAAAGTACCCATATATTTATTCATTAAACAAAGACTTGAAACATTCTGCAGGGATGCATAAGAAGCATTTAAGCATATGTTTGTTTTAACATCAGGACATTATAAATATAAAACCTTCAACGATACAAGTGAATACGAACTCGTTTTTTATCAATAATCTCGAAGACCAGCGTATCTGCAAGGGTTAACTCATTATGCACCGCAAACTGATTCCACCCACCAGAAAATGCACGGTTATGTTCCCCATTTACAAGTTTAACCTCAAAGTTGTCGCCTGCCACGGTTGACAATGTAATATCAGTTTTCCCCCTGTCGAAAAAAGCCGCAGCTTCGGCTGGAATTGGCTGCAAAAAAATTATTTACATCAGACTCAATTGTCCAACCATATAGCTGACATTATATTTTAAATGTAATGGTTTTGACAAAATCTACGCAATAGAAATATATCACTAATCCAAAAGAAATCATGTATACCATTAAGAAGGGACGCTTCACTGCCGACTTCGGCAGACGGCGGATAAAATGGAAGTTCTAAGATTGAAAATGTCTCGTTGCATTTGCCACGTCATTGTTGCAGTGGATCAACTTAGGATTCTATACATGCTCTACATCGTCACTCACCTGCCCCTCGACCATTTCATTTTCATCGGGGACGTTGACGTATGCTTCCTCGTGTGGCCCACCAGCGGCACTTTCATCATCATAAAAAACAGACGGATGAAGGTGGTGCCTATGAGTTTGCCTTCCCTCAAAGTCATCCCTTTCTATGGAACACCAACAGAAACACTTAACTTCAAGAACATCGTTATCACGAAGTGCAAACATGACTACATCCCCTCGTCTAAGTGAATGGGTATCATAAAAATCTTCCCATCCGTCATGAATATACAATTTCCCTTCGATCCTTTGAAGGCTTACCGGAATCGTGTCCCCGATTTTGTCAACAAGGACGGTTCGCAAAAACATGAGCCCGGGAAAAATTTCTGACGGACCCTTTCTGGAATTTCCTGATAGTCATTATATTCAAAAAAATTAATAACAATGAAGGCTGATATCAAATTTTGCTCAAATATTAAAAATAGAAAAACCATTACACATAAGCTTTGAACAAAATTGAAGTTTGAAACGCTTACGAGTCTTAACCGGTCACTCATGGGAGGCGACTTGAAGAGGACAACCTTGAATTTCCTCCTGGAGGAGCCAAAGAATCCTCCATTGTCTGCCATAGAAGGAGAAAAACAAAAAAAAATGCTCTCCACCAGAAATATGTCGAGGATGAGAGAGAAAACTTTGCTTGAAAACTTTTTCAGCCTTCTGAAGAGAGCAATGTGAGTTAAGAAAAGTAGCGAGTGATATATTTATAAAAGGAAGGAAGACTTCCAAATACTGTCACCTTTATTGTTTATAATTTTCCGATGAATTCAAAAATTATAAATAAAAAAAATTGTATTTGTAAAGGTTCTTTTTTTTTGTTTTTTTTACTGCTGGATTTGACTACCTTAACAGCCTTTTAACTTCCCAATATTCAACTTGGGAGTTGTCATTAGCGAGTCCCAAAACGTCAGTTATGACCATAATTAATTATAATATTATTTAATTATGATACATACAAGCAGCAACGCAACAAACACTGCCCCAACTCCCTTTTTGACTACTTATTTTCTTTACATGCCATCCACTTCTGATGAAAATCTTGACCCGATTTCGATAGCAAACATTTACCACTCTGAGAATTGCATACACGGTGACTTGGGCCAATAACCTTACCATTCCATGGAAACAAAAAATCTAATTAATGCCTTTATATGCAACATCAAATCAAATAGTATATAACCAACCAAAATATAATTCCTTCATGTCACGGGATAATTAAATGAGATTATTTTATTAATTGTTGCATATATTAATGTTTTTAAACTATATAATATAATTTATGAGTTTGATATCATTATGCATATCTTAATTGGGAAACCAGAAAGACAGGGCAAAGAATTAGAAAGAAGTCTATGTAGGTACACTCTTTATCTAAATTTGTTCTTTTGTTTTTGTTTTTCTCTTTTTTTTTTTGCCCAGACATGTTGGTCTACTTGAAGGCCCATAATTTGTGGAAATCGATTTTGTTTCGACTGGGGAAAACTATATTATAATAATCATAGAAAAGAGACCAAATATAAATAAAGCTTAAATATAAATATTTTTCCAGTGTCCTTGTTTAAGCAATTAATTACCAATACACAACCACATCAATTTTATTAAAAAAAACCAAAATAAATTACTACATAATACATCTAAACAACTCAAAATCCATACTATTAGTACTCATAGAAGTTCAATGAGGACCAAGGGACAAGAAGGTGGAAAGCATTCCTTAGTGGATATTAAAACAATGATCAAAATCTTTACAAGGAACCATCTTCATCTATCACCGACTAACTTGTTGGGAAATTTTTGGAAATGGAGGATTTCATGGGAATAACAAATTAGCTGCAAACTGTTTAAACAATGAAAACGGCGTTAATTGAAACTAAGTCAGCGTTTTAACAATTACACATTATGGTTTCGTGACCTACATTTAGCCATAGATATTAGGTGTTTTAAATCAATTGATCTCTTCGCTGATTTTATAGTGGTAGATATAATTCTCTCTCAATTTCGAAACCCTAATGGAACCCTAAACCAAATCCGAATCATCAGTATCACTACTGGGGACATTCGTCTCTGCATCAAAAAGACCGGCCAAGTCCTGATAGAGGGGAAAAGGTTTCCCTCGGAATCTTGCAGAATAAGGGTGTTCCTGCATTAAAATTTGTTGTAATTGTTAAATACATATATATATATATATTATGATTTTGACTATTCCTAATAATGACGTAAACAATGTAACATAAGTACGATAGTTTCTTACCCTAAACCATAAATCCAATGCTTCTGGATCACCCTTAACCATATGATTCACCTCATCCCAGTGAAACAGTGGGGACATCAACATCTTCTTCATTTGAAAATACTCCATTTTCAATGAATTAATTTTATCTTCAACCTGGTCTTGCGTTAGGCGGAGATCAGTGTTCCCCAATTGAAGCATAGTTGGCAACATCTCAATATTTTCCTCCCAACGTTCCCCAACATCTCCAATATACAACATCATGTCAACCAAAATCCTAGATTCCTCATCAGTCCATAGTCTAGGAACACTCCTACGCCGAACCATGCTTGCAGCCGGGTGTCTGCATTTATAACTCATAAGATAGTTTAACCCAAGATCAGCTACACTTATTCAGTACAACATCTACAGCAATGAAAAACACTGGTAATTACGAAATCAACTACAGTGCAAAACGATTACCTTATGTATTATAATTCAATTTGTATGGAAGAAAAAAGATATACTCAATTCTGAAATTTAATTGCATATCATATATAGATAACATATATCTTTATAATTTTTAACGCAACTTAACTTAAATTTATGGTGAAATAAACTATTAAACTCTCATAAATTGACACTCGAAATTAATTAGACCATCAAACCGCGCCAATATCACCCAATATTGAAAACTATTAAACAAACATACCTCACAAGAATATGCAGATAACGATTGAAAACAACTACTCCACGAGTCAAGACGTGCTTCAAAAGCACAGGGATACCTAGACTGAGACGGATATGCCTTGAAGTTGAACAAGACCAACTAGAGATTAATTATGGCCGGGCTCTACGTTCTTATAAGTGAAGAGAGAGTGTAAATTTTCATACATTAATTGTTCTTTTTTGTAATTTACACTTTGGTTAAGTTGTAATTATTTCCAACTTTCATGGCATTTTCATCCATTAGGGGGATCAAAAAGGCCCACTGTACCATTAAACAGAATTCACACTCCCCACACAGCTCATATAATGAAAGGGTATCCGTATCACTGTAAAAAATCTCCATATTACTGAATTGGGTCATGCCTACAATTAAAATAAAGTGTAAGTGGGAGTGAGAATGGAGCGGGTTGGGTTCGAACCATTGGCCCCTATGGATGTCAACGTGTAGGGTATCCACGAATTTTGAGGTACCCGTACCCTAATCATATTGTTTGTTAGTGTATCCGGACCCTGTAACAACCCGATTATTTTCAAAATAACTACCCATACCCTACCCGTGTAAAAGATGATCTACCTGTTAACTACCCGAACCCAAAAAAAAAACTCGAATCTTTGTTTGCATTATTATAATTAAATAACAATAAATAAATTACAAGTAAATGAGTAACTTTAAAATTAACTTGTAGTATTGTCAAGTAAGTAGTAACCGGGTTTGGGTAATGGGCACCCTAAGCTCATTACCTACACCCTACCCGAACCAATCACGGGTACTAAAAATACTACCCATACCCTATCGTAACCCGATTTTACAATACCATAACCCGATTTAATCTGGTCGGGTTTTGCCAGAAACCCTATCATCTACTACCCATTGAGATCCCTATTGGCTACTCGGGGTTTTGTTTCAACCTCCAAAGTCCAAATGTTATACAATAAATATCCATGAAATAAATGATGAAAAAATAATAGTATAAATAAATGAAAGATAAATGCGGGACTATTTTGCATATAATTAATCATTCCCAATATTCATCAACAACTACACTTGATTGGATATTCGGTACAATACTATACTGCAAATTAAAAAACAGTTCCCCTGTCTTGGGGGGTCCCATGACATTTGATACCCATATCTCTCTGCAAAAAATTCACACCAAAATCTTTCTCGGACAAGACAAATCAATACATGCAACTTCTCTAAAAAATTTTACATCCTCATGACGGCTTGTGACTAGCAAAGGTGGGCCCCTTAATGTTATATCACATCGAATGAATTTTTTTTTATTTTCCTTTGTCTCTATTAAACCATGGAGAAATTCCTTCCTTATTGCCAGAAAAACCATGTAGAAAAATATGGCTTATTGTTCAAAAAGGCACCTGACTTTACATAAAACGGCCAAACAAGTACATGAACTCTAATTGCCGCCAAATAAGCCCCTAAATTCTTTAAAATGGCCAAATAAGCCCTTTTCAGACGGCTAAATGCTGAAATAAGGACTAAACGTTTCAAGATTTTCTCAAATAATGATAAAAAAATACACAATTCCAACAAATTAAAACACATGCTTATTAGCAAATTTTTACAAATTAGGGAATTATTAAATGAACACCAATGCTTCTCATGCGTAAACGTTAAATTTGATATAAACATGATATTATCATGTTAATTAAAAATCAACCCCTATTAATCAAAATAAATTCATTAAACGTAATATGATATAACATTATCATGTGGTTTTTAGTATATATATATCACACACTAGTATTAACTTATATTGTATCCAATTTGTAAAAAAAAAAAAAGTCAAGTATTAATTCGAATTTGTTGAAAATGTCTATGTTGATCCTTATTTGAGAAAGTCCTGGAATGTTTAGTCCTTATTTCAGCATTTAGCCGTCTGAAAATGTCTTATTCAGCCGTTTTAAAAAGTTCAGGGGCTTATTTGGCTGCAATTAGAGTTCAAGGGCTTATTTGGCCGTTTTGTTTACGTTCAAGAGCCTTTTTTTTAGCAATAAGCCGAAAAAATATAAAGAATGTTATGATTTTATGGGTCATCAAAAGTGCCATTGATAAGACGAAAAATTTCCCAGCAATGAATATCAATTTTCATGTTACCGAATATCGATTGTGTATTCAGTGTAGAGTATGTATTAAGGGGTGACATCGTATTAAGATCCTTTATCACAAAAAAAAAGGAGTAGGTATTCAAGTGGGCCTTAATTTTGTCCCTTTATTTCTCATCAAGAGCTTATACCAAAATATTCCATGTCAATTGTGGATAATGGACTATAATCTTTGTTTATACGCGGTTGATTACCCTTATCAATGAAATAAAAAAACGCTTTTGTCTCTTTAAATAAATTCAACTTATAATAAAATCCTTGTCCATGTACAAAATCATTATAAAAATTGAACCAAAACTTAATTGATGAACCTATAGTTGAATAATCAATCTTAAGCCGACGGACATATGCAAATTGAATTTGATTATTTTTATCATTTATATAAATAAATGCTTAAAAAATAGGTATATATATATATATCTATATAGGTATATATATATATATATATATATATATATATAAATGGAACTTAGATTTGAAGGCATATAATTACCATATGTGGGCTAAAAGTAAATAGGCTTGTTTGATATCTTTTACAAAATCTCGCTTTGCCTCGTCTAAATATAGAGTGAAAATTACTCGGAAATTTTGATTTCAATTTCCCACTCCCCTTTCCCGCGTCAAATAGTCCCTAACGATTTGACAGAAAGCCATGCAGACCTAATGCATACCTAATTAAGCCATTGCAATTTGTTTAGACTACACTAACCTTCACCCCATCTTTGTGTTTAGGGTTAACTTCACCCAAACCTTTCTTTTTGTCCCTCATCTTTGCTAATGGCTTCTGCCGGGCAATCACCGTCAACCACAACAAACCCAGCTCCGGCACAAAGATAGCCTCCACCACATAACCAGCCTGCACACGACATCACCCAACTTGTTCGGCGTGTGCAGCACCGGCTTTTGTAGTGCCCAACCTTTTCCACCTTAGCCGAAACCCTCATCAACAGAGAGAGCAGTCTTCTAGCTCGGATTGATGCGTTGAATGACAAGTTTGAGGGTGTCTTGCGTGACAGGCAGTTCCAATACCAATAGCGGGTTCAGCTTGAATTCTTGCTAAGCCAGTTGCAGCCATAGTTGGATGAATACCGATTGCAGATGGCGGGTTACGGGGAGGAGAAGACCGTTATTTGTAAAAGAGCAGCTGATGTTGAATCCAGAGCTAAAACATTGAGTTGTCAACTTGTTGAGTATGAAAAGTCCAATTTCTTTTTAAAGTCTACGAACAAGGATATTGTCTGTGATAGGGCAAACCTGATTGCCCAACTTGGAGCACTACGGTCTCGATATGATGAGCTGGCCTCGGAGAAGGTAGGAGTTGAGAACATGTATGCCTCATTAGTTGCTGTTCATGATTAGGCTTTAATCGATAAAGGCATAGTTGAGAATGATTTAGGTCAGGTGAAGGCCAAATTCGATGCTTTAGACAGACGGGTTAAGTGTTTGGAGATTGATCTCGGCATTTGTCACAAGCCCTTGCAAGCCACGTACAATAGGAGACGATTTGTCCTTGTCCCACAAAATGAATTTCGGGCTGGTCAGCAAATATTGTATGAAGATGATGATCATGATGTTGGTTCGTCTGATCAAGCTAATTTGACAGATCAAGGTGGGTTTTCAAGTGTCATTATTCCACCAATGTCCATATGTCTTGGTAGTTCAAGTTTTTCATCCTCTTCCGATGATGGGGATGATGAGGGCTCTAGTGAACAAAAGTTGTCCGATATCATTGATGCGTGGGTTGCAAATGGATCGTCGCTCAATTAAATGGGTCTATGTCGTCTTAATTTTATTTTTTCCATCGTTGTTCAATAGAGGAAGATGGTCATATTATATGTTTAATGGGTTTATTCTACTAATATATGCAACTATAGTGGTCCAATTTTCTGGTGAGAATTTTGTAATATAAGCCCATATTAGATTACTTATGATATGTGGCTATTGAAGCACCATTGTTAATGTGAGTGCAATTTCCTCTGTTGTACTTAATGCAATCTCCCCTACTTCCCTTTGTACTCCACGGTCCAAAATGGGTGAACCATATTAAAATTGTTTTGTTTAATACTTCATTCTCAAAAAAATCTTATTTTGTCAATACTCATTTATATATAATAATTTCAGATACTAGCATATAAAGATTAACTATTAAGTAATGAATATTTAAGCTAAACATATTTTAATTAATGAATATACTATGTGAAAAAAGATGTCAATTGAGGCTTTAAGCAAAGCCTATTTACTGATTAAAATTAATTTAATACTCATTTTTTAACTAAAACAAATGAAAAGCCAGAAATCAATTTAATTTATGTCTACAATCATTCTGTGCTCTCAAGGCTTCTGACGATTATGGTTTTTGCTTTGTATGATGGAAAAATACCAATTTTTTTTTTTTTAGATATGGAAAAGGTTTTGATGTGGATTGATTTTGTCCCATCCAAAGTAAATAGCCTTTATTTGATTTGATAACATTAATTTAAAAAAACAAATGTCAGAAACTAGATTAGGGTGATTTGATCTGTCGGCATTGGAAGATATTTTATAGATTTCTTTTGTTCCCAATGTGTATTGTCAAATCATTTACATCAAGGGTGTGTTAAATCCTATCTACCAATGCCCTTCAGATTTGATTCAAACAATATTTAAAAACTAAATTTGATTTTAGGAGTTGTTTTGTTTTTTTTTCTTGGGCATCAACATCTTTGTTCATTACAAAGACCAATCGCTTTTTTTATAGTTGATAACTTGTTTATTCACATTGACAACATTTTTTAAGTCTTTTTTATTATTTGCATTGGCTAATTGCTCAAATAAGGGCCTAACGTTTGCCAAAATGCTCAAATAAGGGTCTGATCTTTTAATTTGGCCAAATAAGGGTCTAACGTTATCGAAAACGCTCAAATAATGGCCCAAATAAGGGCCCTATCACGTATTGAAATCACACGTCATGTGGGACAAAATTCTGGTCAATGACGTGTCATTGCTAGTCATCCCATCTTTTGTAGCAAAACTCCACTTAAATAGTGGCGGGACCAGTCCGTTGGACCAACTGTGTAAGAACACGTCATAGGGGACCAAATTTCGAGTCAATTTGTCTGGTCATGTAGCAAAACTCTATAAAAAAATAACTAAATAAACTCAAAATCCCGAGTGATTTGATTTGATAAGTCCTTAGAGATTTTATAAACAATTTTGCCTCCGTACTTGTATTGTCAAAACGTTTACATCAAGATCTCGAAAATCCCATACAACAATGCATTGAGTTGATGGAAAAAGATTTCACAGTGATTTCTTCTCTGATTTTTTCAGATAGAGTCCCATTTTCGATATTTGAATGCTAGATAAAAAGCTGTTAAAACTTGAAAAATTTAGCAACAATAAGAAAGGAATGTAATGTTTTATTGGTAACACCGCTTGCTTTTATAAATTTATTAATATAAGGTTTGTGGTTTTTTTTTTTAGAAACAAGAAGATTGAAAATTAGTTTTCTGTTATTTTCCATTTATATAGTCAAATATAGATAATAATAATAATAATAATAATAATAATAATAATAATAATAATAATAATAATAATAATAATAATAATAATAATAATAATAATAATAATAATAATAATAATAATA
>AWUE01013662.1:0-39564 GCA_001974825.2 Corchorus olitorius | reverse complement strand
AGTTTCATTTGATCAATAAGATTGATGAAGATGAATCATCGAAAGGATAATTTACCAAAAAAAAAATGAATCATCCAAAGGGTGAAAAGCTAGATGAAAACACAACACTTCACAACTCTCAAGAATCATATTTACCAGTTGCCAGTTGGACCCAATTGAAGTGTCAAATAATCTGCCGTCACTAGGCCCCACTAATATAGTTTTTTTTGGCACAAAATATAGTTTATTTTACTTGCACATATTTTTACAGAATTTTTACGTTTTTTGTTTCGATTTATTGCATTGTACTTATTAAAAAAGTCCAAAGCAAAACTTGACGGGCTCCATGTCCCATGCTTTTTTACCATCATGTGCGACAAGAAAAAAAGGGATTTGAAGTTATTTATTACGGAAAAGGGGGTTGCGTGTATGACAAAGCTTAGTTTAGATTTTCAATACCTACAAGGCAAGGAAAGTCTGGGAAGTCTGCCTGCATAGTTCCAATGTCCCATTTTAGGATTATATAGCTTTGATAACTCAAAATGGTGATTAATTTGATTTGATAAGTCATCTGTTGCAAAAAAGATATTATATACAAGTTTTCTTCCGAACGTGTATTGTCAAATCGTTTACATCAATATCTGAAAATCCCGTAAAACAATGCTTCAGTCATTACAAAAAAGATTTCACATGGATTTTTTTCTGGTTTTTTCAATTACACTCCCCAATTTCTGTTGATTTAATGGTTGATGGATAGCTGTTTAAAATTGATAAGTTTAGAAAAAAAAATGATATCCAGAACCAAAGGCTGACGGGCTCCATTCTCAATGTCCCAACCATTATGTGCCAAAAGAAAGAAGGGAATTGAATTTTTTTATTACATAGCTCATTCGTTGCCTTTTGTCTATTTAACCATTAACCATAGGATATAAAAAAGTTATGATTTGATGGGTCATAAAATCTAGCAAAGTTATGATTTGATGGGTCATAAAAATTGCAGTTGATAAGATAAAAAATTTCCCCCGTTAGATATCAACTTTCACGACGCCCGCTATCTATGAAACCATCCCTTTATTATGTCCTCTTCATTTTTCATCAAGCTTATATGAAAATATCATATGGAGAACCCTCAAAATTAAAAAATAATATTAGATTAACACGGGTTATTATCCTAACTAAATTGCTAAATACCGCAACCGTTTTGCTACTTACCGCCCACTTTTTTTAAACTTTTACCCTTTGCTTCATATTTTTTTAGTTTCTAACTTCAAATCCTTTAAAACCTTCAAACAACCTTCAAACTAAAATCTTGACTTCATTTTGTCCCGTAACTCCATGCCTACCACTATTGACAGGTCTTGAATCTCTTACGTTTGCTCCATCACGATTGTGGCTGTCACCAGTTGACGTCATCTTCATCATCAATAATGACTCATGCAACTTCTCCAATGTTTTTTTTGCTTCCTCAAAGGCCAAGTCACTCTCATTTGTATCCCTCACATATTTTATTGCAAAGAACACGAAGCGACGCTTGCCGAAATATTTTCGTGTCTTCCACATCAATTAAGAAGGGCTTCACAGTCGCATTATTCTTACCACACTCAATCCTCCATCTTCGAAGTACCATTGCATCCGGTATTCTTTCCATGTCTTCCACTTTCATAATGTTTATAGTATGCCGACAAGGAATACCTTCTGTTTCCAACTTCCGACAACTGCATTTGATCATACCCTCATCATCATGAACTTCAACACGAAGTACACGATCCGGCCTCCTATACCTCATCACAGAGTACGTCCTCACCCTATTCAAACTTTGAACTAACCTTGACGATAGCCCCTTTTCTCTTTCAACTTTTCTCTTAAATCGAGCAAACGCACGCTCTGTATAAACATACCCGACATACTCTTCAAATTCACGTAGGTGGGAAAACCTTGTCACTGGTCTCCTATTCCTTGAGTAGAAGTCAGCCTCTAATTCCAACATTCGCATACTTAACTTTGCCTTATCAACAGAATGCATAAACTAGAATAAAGTTCCAGTATCTTTCACATACCGCTTCATGTAACTATGCATTCCTTCACACCGCAATGTGCTCTTTACAGTGGCAAAGAAGTTACCTGTAACATAAGCTTGTGCCCATAGCTCCCTGGTCAAATACTTCTGAATAATCCATGGGTGTCTCTCAACATTAAACTCACGCACCATGTTTCGCCAAGCTATTTCAAACTCATCCGGAGTGAACCATGCAAACATCAATGTTTTGAATGCTGACACAAATCCTTCCACCCTCACATTCTCCTGTTGGCATTCCGGGCTACATGCCAAGCACACAGCCGGTGGGGCACCCCCGGCAAAACAGTTCGGATTGCAGCACGCATGGATTGACAACCGTCAGTGCACACGGATTTCGGACGCTTACCAGACATGGCTTCCAGGAAGGTTTCCAATATCCAAATATATGTCTCTATTGTCTCATTATTGAACAAAGCAAATGCAAAGACTATGGTTTGGTTGTGATTGTTCACTCCAACCAAGCTAAAGAATGGCAAATCATATGAATTCTTCTTATAAGTTGTGTCAAATGCTATTACATCCCCAAACACATCATAGTCAATCCGAGCTTGGCTCTCTGTCCAGAAGATTTTCTCCAAATACTTCTTAGAATCCACTTCAAATTTGTAGAAGAAACTAGGCTCATTTTCTCTTTTCATTGCAAAGAAATTGAGGCATTCTTGTGCATCACCCAATTTCACCCTTTTTCTACAAATCCTTCCCATTGAATTATACAAATCTCTCCTTGTAAATCCCACGTGTTGCGCTCAACCATGACGGTTGATAAAGTAGTTCATAACTTGAAATATAACTAAACTCGACTCTCTCATCGCAAGCGTTTCTTTCAAGTGGCCAAAATCAACAAACCTGAAAAAATAACATTTTAATTTAATTTCATTTGTTTTATACTAAAATTAAGTCATCTCTTCACATATATAATAATAATATCTATATGACAAATTTAGTATTAAACTTAATAAACGAATACATATTGTTCATACATGGTATTTTCATATTTTTTCATAATGTAGGAATAACTTTAAGTCTTTAACATTCATCACTAAAATTATAATAGTCAAACTGCCCCATTTGTTGCATTTTGATTTAGGGGCCAACTCTTATTAAATATTCGGCCCTTGCTTTTGGGCACTAATATAATATAATTTTGGGCACGTTATATATCCCCCCCCCCCACTAGTTTGCAGATAAAAAAAGGTGTGCTTACTAGGCCCACTTTATAATCTTCCATTCACATCACACCCAGAACCAAGATTACTACACCAAAACAATAAAGCCCAAGTGAGGATATTATTTGCGTAATTTGGGCTTTCAAAACTATAAGTTCAAATATTAAACATAATTAATACAAGCGGATCGGCCTGCGCTAGCGCGTCGGGCATTCAGCAATCTACTTCTTTGAACAATTTTCTATTCGAATTAAATTGTTTGATACATAGAAAATTTCGAAAGTACTATGTTTTAAATGTGTTGCATCTTTAAAAGGCTATACTATTAACATTGAGTATATGCCCTAAAGTTAGCAATAAATAGTAAATATTAGTTTGTACATGGACATGTGCAATAGCTTCAATTTTGTTTCCTCCTCTAAAGTGTGTAGCAATTAAACAAAAACTAAGTTTACTCTTTTCTTCATATGGACATGAAAGGTCTGAAAAGAGGTTACAATTCTAGATAATTAAGGGGGATAGGATTATTATAACACATTTATGTGAAAGGAAAGGATAATTACAAAAATAGGGCTCAAGGGCAAGAATTGGCTAGAAACTAACCTAGGGTCTTCTTATTAATTTGGCAAGTGAGAAAAGACAGAAAAGGACAAAAAAATTTCAAATGGAGCCTCCTCATCGATCCTCAAAAGGGGCCTTTGGTAAATTCCTGGGTCTTTCAAATAATATTTAGTATATATTATAAGATGCACTAAACCAAAATTACTATCCTCACTATAAAATGTTGTTTTATATTATAATTATATATGATCAAAAAACAATATATATATATATATATATCTGTGAATAGATATCAAACAATAATATCTTAAAACTACTCAATTTACTTAAGGAATCATCTTACTTCTTTTACATTGCAATATACATTTTTTCTTTACTATCTGTTTGTCTTGATCAAAAATTTTTGATTGTCGGAGACCATGTCATGGTTGTGTTCCACATTGAATTGTGTTACAATCCACTTATCACACTTCTTGCAAATGCGCATTCTTGCTAGACAACCAGTTCGAGTCTCTGGCTTTGGATTACGGATCCGGTTGGGTAAGTTGAACCATTTCTCCTTTCGACTACCTTCTTTCCAACATACATAAAGCTTTCCACTTAACTCACGCGTTCTCTTATTGTAGTGGTTTGTCTCCTTCCACACACTGAAACCCATATGAGTTGCATATGTGATATAAAATTGGGTTGCTTCTATACCACTGTGTCAAATACAAATTTCCCAACTACATCTTCACGTCTCAGGCTTGCCGCCTCCACCTCATTAAAAAATGGAAGTGGAACTCGCTCTTCCTCCCCTAATGCATTAAACCCAAAGAGTTTGATCCCCTCTGCATTTTGCGCATCAGCATCTTCACCATCCACAACATATTCATCCTCATTATTGGACAATACTGCATTTAGTTCAAATTCCCTCCAACTAGATTGCATCTTTCACCTGCACGGACATATGCGTAAAGGTTGTTATTCAGATCTGGCACTCCAACTAACTGAATTCATATTATACACTAACACTAAACTAAATCAACATACACTAATAGTTTTCATTATGCAAAATAACTTTTTATATACTAAATTAAACAAATATAAGGAATATGTAATAAGAAAATTATAGAAACAATTACCCTATTGTTTCAACAAACACTGTTACCTCAAGTTTGCTCCAAATGCCAAATAAAGCAAGGTTCTTCAAACAAACTTCTACACTTTCTAAAAATAACTAAACCAAAGCAACAACAATTTGGTTTTCCAACATAACCTTGTCGATGAGATATATCCAACTAATTAATAACTCATTTACCACAACAATTACAAGTCAAGTCTTAATCCTATAATTCACTTCCTTTTCAAAATTTTGTAACTGACTATAAATTACAATTTATCACCTCTCTTTTCAAATAAATATTTCAAGTAAAACGTCATATCTCATCATTTTTATTTTCATAGTTCTCTTCCTTCATTTTGCTACAACTACATTCATTCATTCCTTGTCATTTCTCATCAATACATTCTTAACTACACAACTTGCCAAATAATAATAACAAACCCGACTTTTTTCTTTCTCCCTTTTGTTAAATTAATTGCTTTAGTCATTTCTCATTAATAGATAATAATAATAATAAAATGCACTCATTCTATTGCCGATAACAAAATTATAAATAATAAATAATAATTACTTTAGTCATTTTTCATTAATAGTTAATAATAAACTCAACTCATTATATTGTCAAAACAAATTATAAAACTCCACTCATCTAATCTAAATCTAACATTGCCAAAAAATATTAATCTAAATCTAAAAAGAATAATCACTATCCCTAATTTTAACATTTAAAAGCTCACTTTTTTTGGGTCGTGGGCTTCTTGATTGGGCCGTGGTCTTACCACCTGTCTCTTCCTTTTCTTTCATCTCTCTTCAGTTCTCTCTTTCAAAGATTTCATGCCTCCTCTTCTATTCTTCATCTCCTCTCTGTTTCTCTTTCTTCATCTTCAAATACTAACATCGAATGAAGATGGTAGAAGAAGAAGAAAAGCACTAACATCGAACGAAGAGGCGGGAGGAAAGAGGGAAAAAAAAGGTTAAATACAGTTTTCAAAGCCTTTTTTCTTTTTCATTTCGCATTAAACAAGACTGTAAATTATCATTTAGGATTACAATTTCAAGTTTCAGATTGATGGGTTCTGAGTAATTTTCATGGCTCTTTTATTTCCATGTCTGTTTTGATCTTTGCAAGTTTGCATTAATTTTCTACTTTTCATCTCTATTTTGTTTTGATCTTTGCAAGTTTGCCAATAAAGGTTTGTTTGATTTGGGAGCTTCATAATTTCTTTGGTCATTCCCAAAATAACAATATATAACACGGGCTGCATTCATCTCGTCCAAACGAACAATATATATTTGGTCCAATCAAATATTATACGGATTGCATTCTTTTGGTCCTATCAACTTCAGACGGCCCACTATATTTTCAAGCCCAATTTTCCTTTTCATCTATGAAGCCCAATCCGTGACGGGTCCAACAAAGCCGTGACGTGTCCAATTTACACGAGTCAAATCATTCACATCTGACGCCGTGGAACCGCCTGATACACTGACAACAGCAATAAATGCAACCCGTCATTCACATTTGATGTTGTGGATCGCCTGGACAAGCAGAAATCTTCCTCTTTCGTAATTTTGTCTTTTAGCCACCTACTTTTACAAAGAACACTTTTCCCCGTGTGATGTGACAAATATTCTCCCTCCTATATTACAAGTCACCGAATAGGTTTACAAATAACTTTTCTTCATTTTTTCTGCACCATCAACAACTTAAACCATTTCCCGCCTAATCCAACGGACTTAATTATTAGTCTGATGTAAGGAAACTGTCTTAAATCCTCATCAACATAAAATAGATAAGACAGATTGTGGGGTGAGCAATCAAAATTGGGTAGGCCTTTGTAATCCAAATTTTCAAAATTTATACTTTTACCTAAAAAAAAAAAGAGATTCACTCTTGGAATTAGAAAATCTTATCCAAATGAAATTTCTTTTTGTAAATTCTAGTCCAAACACAGAGAGAACTGCTCAAATTAAAAACCATCCAACAACTCATTAAAAAAAAATCTCTACCAATTAAAAACTATATCAACTATCCATAAAAAAAAAAAAAAGAATACTCACTATGAGTCTCAAGTTCTAGACTCTAGTAAATAATATTAGTAGGTGCAAAATGGATTGTTTTTTATTTTAAAATATTTTTTAATTAAAACTGCCTGGTTTTGTTTTTTAATAAATAAAACTTTATTATCCAAGAAAATTTTTCTCTGTTTATCTTTCTCCATTTTTATCCATTTAAAAATGATGCCAAACAAAAATTAGTTATGATAACCAAATCAAGATAATTGAAATTTGAATCGGCCAAAGCCCAAAGCTGTTGAAAGAGTTGCTAAAATCATGCCGAAAAGATATAATATTACGCTCAGTTGGGCATTCCAAAGAAGAAAAATAAATTTTTCCAAATCAAAGTTTAAATACATCTCTTTTGAATCCATCCTTCACCATTCTTAATTGGCTTTCTGTAAGTTTTCTTGCCACTCACTTGTTTTACAATTTATATATATACAAAGCTGTTGGATTTTTTTTTTCTTTCTTTTATAAGCTAACAACGTATTTGATTTATAAACTTTTGCTTATCCTTTTACAAGTGAATGTATGTTTAATGTATGCTAACACACACATATATATATATATATATATAATTAGTATTACAGTGCACAAAAAAGGCTATATTTTGCACCAAGACAATGTGGAAAGCGATAAAGAAAAAACTACTAAGAGGTATAACAATTCCTATGTATTTCTTTCTTTATGTTCTTATTTTTTTTTTTTAAAAAAAAAAATCAGCTATTAAAGTGAACCGTAAATAGTTTTCTATTTCATAAACCACAACCTATTTGACTTAAGATGCATCACAAAAACTTGAAATGCTAAGTTTAGTTTAGGTATTGGTTTCACTCATACATATATGATTTTGGCTTTTAGAAGTTTAAAAAAAAAAAGCATCTGAAGTATTATTATTGATTGATTAATAATACACTATTCCTGTTACCGAAAAAGAAATTTATGTTGGGATTGAATGTGTGTAGGTAAAAAATCAGATAGAAAATGTGTTAATGTGCCTATATTTAGGCGCAAAGAATTGGACCTCATGACCAATAACTTTGATGTCAAGAATTTTGTTGGGCTGACTATGTTTGGGAGGTTGTATAGAGGTAACCTCCCACATGATTGGTCGTACCAAGATGGAGTTAAAACGGTTCTGGTGAAGATATTGGAGTACCAAAGATGTGGATATCCAGCATACCCAAATATATCGTCAACTGAGATTAATTTTTGGAAATTGATGGTCAGTTTGTTAATTTTTTAAATTCATATATATATATATTAATAATTATTAAATGGTGTAAAGCTCTAATATTATGTTTTGTTGTTGATTTATAATGAATAATATTGTTAGGGTGAAGTGAGTTTATTGATGCAACCAAGCATCGAGATTGAACCCAATGTGGCTAAATTAATTGGCTATTGCAACGAACGTGAATTTTTGACAATTGTCTATGATGTTGATCCATTAAATACTTTGCACTATCTGATTGTTCAAGGTATATATATAGCCTATTGTCATGATTTCTTTTGCTTTTTTCTAACTTGCAACATATATCTATTATTTTAATTTCTTTGATATTTTCTTGTTGAACCTTAATTTTGTCGCTAGACAGCAGCAATTGGAGTGAGAGAATCAATATTGAACTAGAATTTGCACATCTGCTTCAGCGCCATGAATTGCTATCCACAAATATCGATGCAGCGGACATCATAATCGACAAGGTTATAATAATACACTTGAACCCATTTCCTACAAGATCATGATATGATATACTACATTTAATTCCTTATAATTTCATGTGTTGTTTCAATTGGTTCGAAAATTATTATATTTGTTTAATTTTAATTTTTTGTAGAATATGAAACCCTTTCATTTCGAGATCGGGAAGTTGATTAGGAATAATGATTTGGTGAATCCATGGGGATACAATCCAAAATTACCAGAATCACTGCCATCAGACCCACTTCTTGCATTATCCCTAGGCATAATATCTGATAGAAAACGTGTTGATCTGGTGACCTTTAGCCGGGAAGAGTTGAACCTTATTACAGGCAACTTTGATTGGGACAAGAATTTTGTTGGTCTAACCATGTTTGGGAGCTTGTATAGAGGGGAGCTTCCAAATGGGTGGGATCACATTGGAGCAACCAAGGTAACTGTGAAGAAATGGGAGTACCAAAGGTGGGGAAATCCAAACCTGGGACATCCTGAATTATGTGAGATGGATAAGCATACCAGAATGATGGTATGTGTGGTATCATATGTCATTTTCATAGAATCAATTTGTTAATTACTAGAAATTAAGCCTTATTTAGTGATGATTTCCCTTTTTTTTAGAATGAAATCCGATTCCTGATGCAACCAAGCATGATGGTTCATCCAAATGTGGTCAATTTGATTGGATACTACATTGGAGATGAATTTTTGGCACTTGTTTACGATCTAGATCCATTGGATACTTTACACAATCTAATTGTTAAAGGTATTGCCAACACCTACTCATTATATATATTATTATTATTATAGTAATAAGTTTGTGATTATCAATCATAGTGTTCATAATATATACTTTTCTTCAATTTCTGATCAGACCATTTCAATTGGCGTGAGAGAGTAAATGCACTACTCCAATTTGCACATCTTCTTACATTTCTTCAAGGCTATGGATACATTGTGCGGAATATCGATGCATTGCACATAATGATGGACAAGGTTGGTTTGCTCATGTATTGTAGGGGATTATGTAAGGGGAGAAAAATGGTACAATATTTTTTAATTTCTCTAATTTTCTTCTTGTTGGCGGTAGGACTTAAATCCTGTTCTTTTCGACTTCGGAACGTTGACCGGTGGAATTTTTTACAAATACGAATACAAGGTACCAGACGAACCCTTCTACCCAGTAGAACCGTACGGGTCTAATGGCTACCTAGACTTTTCTGCATTTATGGCAGGTATGTATTATTTCTGAAGAAAATAAATAAGGCAACCCCAAGCCATCCTCTTATTGATGACAAATTTGTATTAGTAATTTTTTTTTTTTTGGTTTTGGTTTTAATGTTCAAATGTACACAGGAGTACCTGATATATACTCCTATGGTGTTTTACTTACTAGCATACTTGTGAAAAAAGTTGTTAGTAAGGAGTGGTATCATCCAAAATGGAAAAAGGAGGTGGATAAATGGGTTATGGAAGAATTGTTTGAGGATGTAATGAGGGCAGAGAAAACAGGGCAATCTGAACAACCAGAGTGCTGCTTTTCCATAGTGGAAACAAGTCTACAGCATGATCCAGCTTATGTTGCTGATGATGGATATGCTCTCACAAATTTGGCAATCCAATGTTTGGGGAGCCTCAAGGATCGTCCGGAAATGAAAGATATTGTAAAGTGTTTGCATCATCTCATTGTTGTTAAAAAATTCAACATATCACATAGATTTCCATAAGTAATCAAATCTGTCAATAAGTTGTCTGATTCAGTGCAAAACTACCATTTAGAACAAGTTTAAGAGTAACCCCTTTTATTTGTGGCCCTTGGCTTTAAACATTCTTTTCAATGATGAATAAGAGTTTATATTTGGAGTTCTATAATATCTCTATCTCTTTACATGTCTTAATTCATCATCATAGAATTTGTTGTGGTTCTTCTCGTGAGGAAAGGATCTCTTCATCTCCTCTCCTTCTTTCAAATAAATTGGGGTTTTGCTGTTTACCAATAGTATAAAACCTAAACAATGGGATTTAGTTGATGATTTAAAGCCAAAATAGGATTAAGTTCTAATTGGGATTTTCTTCTACTTATTTTCTTGTTTGGACTGAGAACGGTTTAATGCTTTTGGTCTTCTTCCTGTATATATATATGGGATCAAAATTTTTTGTTGACTGTGTTTGCGTGACAACACCGCTTCAATCAATCATACACTCTTCCTATTTTTCTATTTCTAGTAATATTTTCCAGAAAATATCACTTGAATTATACACTCTTCCTTCACCACCCCCTCCGCCACCTTTTTTTTCCCATATAATATATCTAGTGCAGGGGCTGGAATCTTTGTAAAACTTTGTTCTCTTTCAAATTATAGATGAACAGATTTACACATTTCCATGCGCTCTGGTTTCTGATCATACAACAAATTGCCTGTTTTCTTTTTTATATTTACATTTGCCCTGCAAATCTCATGCAAAAACAGGGCAGAAGCTTAAGCAATTGTGACCCCTCTATAAAAAATTAGGGTCATAAATGTATAGGTTCAACAAACGTCGGTGATCTATCATGAGTTAGCAGCAAAATGATTGAATATCGTCTCGAGAGTTGATTGGCTGATACTGTATTCGGCAATGCCTAATTGATTCCTGATAGAAGAAATTTCAAGAATCAGTCAGCATGCTTGCTGGAAATGAACAAGAAAAAAGAAAGATAGCCAGTAAAGATGATTACCTGTTTCTCTCCAGGTGCCCAAAAACATCTGCAAGTGATAGACCCTCCCTATACGGCAACTGCAATAAAATTCTGAATCAGTTATATAGCTCAAGATGCATATTCTTATGCTTTATCTTGATTCGACGTGTGGGTGTGCATCAATTAGGATTCTTTCTCAAGAGTTACAGAAGGCATGATAGAGAATATTAAGTGCAAACTTTACCTGATATTTAACACTTAAACCATTGCACCCATGGAAAGTTGCATCAGGAAATGAAGATACCACAAATGAATCAATGGCTGAAAACTTCTCCCTAGCTAACCACCATTCAGAAAATACTAGCAATGGTATACCACCTACAGCAACTCATATATAGTTAGTAAAAGAAGCTATCAGAAAAAGAAAACAATGGACAAAATGATAACAAATTAAAAATGTCATTGCAGACAACCACCAAGCACAACTTAAATTAGAAATGTCTTGGTTTATTACTGCTGATGCAAATTGAAAATTGTGGTAAGAAATGGCATCGTCAAAATTTTCTTCATATCGTCTCTGAAAGGTGAAATGCACCAGCAAGTAATGCATATTAGAATAAAGAAGATGACTATAACACTTTACCATCTCGGACCAACTGCTCTGACAACTTTTCACCAAAAAGCCCATCAGAAATCGGTCTTGAAGAGATCAGTGACTTTATTCTTTCTTCGTTTCCAAGCCAACGTCCGATAATAATTATCATCTTCTTTGACAAACTGATTTCTGCTACAGATGCATTTTCTGAACGAACGGCATCAATGCCCCCTATACAGATTTCAAGGTCATCTAGTAGGCTTCTTGGGTGAGAAGGAATGTCAAAGAGTCTTTCTTGAATAATTCGGCAAAGATTTTCCAAATCAACAGAGCTAACTTCAGTGGGTTTAACCTGATGGCAGAAGGTAGAAAATTAACCATTTCACCTGACTCTAAAATTTCAAACTGGCTAAAGAAAAGAAAACTCTAAAATTTCACATTAATCATCCAAAAGGAAAGTTTTAAGCAGTATGAGTCTATTCAAATATAGCTCAGACTTTTCCATTAAAAAAAGAAAAGCTGGTTTTTTATTTGGACAATACGAAAACAGAATGACAATATATTCATGCCATACCTCCAGCTCAAGATGATTTCCAAACCTTGTTTTCAAGTGCTGCGGGCTTCCAATGCACCTTAGCCTGCCTCCAACCTAAAGAGAAAACAGTGTACTTTCAATGAATGCCTACAAGTTTCTCAAGTTTATAGGATCAAGCACGATTGGTACCATTATCCCAATCCTGGTACAGAGAGCTTGAGCTTCATTCATGCTGTGGGTAGTAAGAATCACAGCAGTCTTTCCTTGTCTGGTTGATAGGCGGGATATTACTTCCCACATGAATCTTTTGGCTATGGGATCCATCCCTAAAATAATTAATCAATAATTACTAACCGTTAGGAAACAAGGGAAGCTCAAAATTAAACAATCTGCAGTTTCCATAACATGACAATATAGACAAATATTAGCTTGAATTTAATAATAGTAACACACTAAAGCAACACACAACAATCTAGGAACAGTTATCAGAAGGCCATATGATATGACCAAGCATGTCTTACGATGGAAGAAGTGGGTCAATATCTCGAATTTTGACATTTACATCCTACATTTCACAATTCTTAGCTGGAATTTAAAAACACAAATTAGCTGGAAATTAAAAACACAATTCTTAAACAACAAAATGGCCATGACAAATTAGCTGGAATTTAAAAACACAATTCTTAAACAACGAAATGGCCATAATACTGTGTTGATCAAGACCAGGCATGGCTTTAGACGAGAAGGGAAGACCAACAAATTCTAAGTTCTGACATTCGCATAGTGACTGGAAACCCTTGAAGCTTAGCAACTGAATATAATGCATTGAGATTCTTGAGAAGGGAAAATTTTAAGAGCTTTGGTATATAAGCTTACATAAATATTTTAGGAATAAAAAATACTCAAACCATTTAAGCAAACTAACATGCTTACAAACAAACATCAAAGCTTGATACTAAGGCATCAATTGCGCAGCTTACCTTTAAGCTATTCCTTAACATTCTAATGTCTAAAATCAAAAGCCATTTATTATCACCAAATAGAAAAATGCCATATATCAAAGAGATCTGCATAATAACATTTGTAAAGCCCTTCTAGCAAGAACTCATAAGTTTCTGCAATCTGTCCATACCTGTAGATGGCTCATCAAGAATGACAATTGGAGGATCACCAATCATTGCAATTGCAACAGACAATTTACGCTTATTCCCTCCACTAAGGGTGTATGATGGTTTGTTAGCATGCTTTAGTAAGTCAAACTCCACTAGCTTCTCCATAACAACCTACCAAAACAGTTAAATCAGAATGCATTTTATGTGATAATAACCGCAAAAAAGTAATAAAATGATGCTAACAGGTGTCATCAAATATGGATTTTGTTTGGGGTTTACTATAGACTTAAATCAGATAAAGCCTCAAATTATTGTTTAAGTTGAATGCTACAGACAACGTGATTCTTTCTCCTATTATTATTATTACTGTTTTGGACAAGTGATGCTACATAGCTCAAGGACCTTTACCATGAGTGACAAACTGTCAACTGGAGCAGAAAAATATAACTACAAACAAAATCATCTATTCCGATCCAAATGGGGAAAGGCAGTAAAGATAGACATTTCATTGGTTAAACATGAATGCTCGCAAATAATGTCAAACTAAAAGCCATCAATACTGAAAAGGGCATAAAATGATTAATTATAATAGATATACTTACATCATTTATTCTGTAATCTGAAACTCCTTTTATCCTTGCATAAAGTTCAAGGTGCTCTTGTACAGTGAGAAATTCCAACAAAGCATCAAACTGAGGGCAGTACCCAATCTGCAGGTGATTCATGAAATAAACAAAATAGCCAAATGCTTGATGGCATGGTATCCAGACCTCTAGATCAATTATAAGAGTTACATAAACAAAAGAATCTAACATACATGATGACGCGCAGCCTTTGGGTTTAAAGATATATCTTTGCCAAAAATAAAAGAAGTTCCTTCAGTTGGTGATTCTTCACCTATATCAGGGAACCAAGGAAAACAAAAAACAAAGTGGTTAAGATGGATCATCTATACAGTATCTAAACAAAGTACAGTTCTCAGGAAGAATGGCAAACCAGACACATAACCCATTAAATTAAAGTGAAAAGGATAAATATAAGTAACTATTAACACTTAATGAGGCTTAGCCATTCTGCATGAAATTGATTCCTCCACAAAACCTAAACCTATTCATCCACAAAACAATCTGGTAAAAACCATGCTTACTCTGGACTTTTGGAGTTTCTGCATATGATATATTAATGTCTAAGCTAAAGCATTGCAAAATACCAGTTAGCATTGACAGAGTGGTAGTTTTCCCAGCTCCATTTGTTCCCAAAAAGCCAAAACATTCTCCAGCCTGAACAGAGAAAGTCAATGAATCTACAGCCACCTTTTCACGATAATGCTTTCCTCCAGGATACACCTGAGATTGGTTGATAGAAGTTATAAAAAAAATATAAACAATTATAAGAGTACTAGCATGACATCATTTAAATCAAGACCATAGAGTCTGTGGATATACCTTACGAAGATTACGCAAGAAAAGGATGGTATTGTCAACTGAACCTGAAAGTACCCTATGTCTTTCTGTTTTGACATCTATATCTTCATCAAGGTGAACAGCAGCTTCAAAGGGAGATTTTAGAAGTGGTTCAGAAACAGAAGCATCACCCTGGAAATTTTTTCTGCTCCACCACTTTGTAAGTGTTACAGGACTCAATTTGCAAGTAGGCAGTAGTTCAATCCCCAGAGTCAGAAGGAAGTACAAAAGGCCCTACAACAGGAATAAAATTGAATCAGATCCCAATTTTGAATTTTACCTATTGTATAAAACAGTCTAGTTCACAATGGGTCCACCAATATGATTATTGAAGTCCATGTCAAGATGCAAACTTCTCCATCAAAGTCAGAGATTAAAAAAAAAAAAAGAGAAGAATTGCTAATCAGAATAAAATTTTAATTTGAAAAGGAATCATGACTCTCGAAGCGCACAATTCAAAACTGTAACCATCAAGGACTTCCACTTCTAATGCTGTAAATGTAACAGAAAAAATAATTAAGCTGATGGAATGAGAAAAATAAAAACCTCAACTCCAAGATAACAAAGGGAAGCACCAGTAACATTCCAATCATAAATCCCATCACTAGATTTATCTTTCATCCCTTGCCGAAGAAGAGCCAGTGAAGCAAGCCCATCAGCAAAGCAGAACCCAGGGGATAATCTGAAGAAATTCTGGAGAATACAAAACAACTTAGTCAAGTTCACTCTTACTATCAAGCAAACTTAGGCAATCTATAAGCATGTCAGTATTCAATAATGAAAGTATGAAAAGATCCTCCAATAAGCCATCCAATTGGCTGTCTTTTTTTTTTGTGGAATTAAAATGGTCTTATGTCTTATCCATTATTCATTCACTTTTATCTATTACTTTATGGCCCTGGTCAAATTAGTTTCTAACCAATATTTCGACTAATATTTGGAATGATTTAAACAATAGAAGCAGGATTGACGCGTGTACATATATCATACTATGAACCTTTATTAGTAGTAATGCACAATTCATCTATAAAGGAGAGTTCCAAAAATTCCCCACTGATTACACTTGGAACTAATAGTAATTTATCTTACAAAATTGCTGAGTTATTGACAGCACGAACGATGAATTCCTAAAACCAAAATGAGCATATTAAATCAATGATCTTGAAAAGTCTGTTAAGCAGTGTGAAGATCCTCGACTGAAAAAGGTTGTTTTCAGACTTGTAACATTTATTAACACTAAAAGGGAGACACCAACATATTTTCCAGGTAGTGAGCCATATTGTTGAATTATAACATGGTTTTCATCAATTTGGCTCACTACCTGGAAGTATAATGATTAAAACCATGTTGCTTTTGCTTTTGTTTTCTCTACAATAGAGATCGTTATAGGAATCAAATATCTAACAAGTAACAACTAAATTAGTAAATACTAAGCATCAAGGATACCAACCTTCAGAAAAGTATTTGCACTTGCAGTTGTCTCTATAAGCCCCATAATAAATGAGATAACCATGAGGATGAGTCCTGTGAAAAAGTGGATCAAGAGAACCACATTCTGCAAACAACAAGGCAAGTTTAATGCCAATAATAATCTTAGTCTTAATGCCAAAAATAGAAGAATCAAACCACAGTGTAACACTACCTGAGCCATAGTGTGGTCAGAGAAAAAGAATGTAAGGCAATATGTTGATGACGCAATTGCCAGCCCATACTCCAGAAACATGATGACTGTTGCCAATAAACTCCTTCCAATGAATTGATCAAGACCTACAGATCCCAATTATCTTGCAACTTATTAACAGCTTCAAAGATAAAGAGAGGTGAAATGGTCATTTAACAAGAAAGATGCATGGCAAAAGTGATGATATGAAGGGGAGAAAAAGAAGGATAAATCATTCAGACACAGTGCTTTCATGACTGAGTCAGTCACATTCCATATCTCGTGTTATGCACTGAATGTCAAGAGGCACCAGAATTGGATTCTAACACCGGCGGATCTACGGTGGGGGCACTGGGGGCAAGTGCCCCCACTGAAATTTTGAGCAAAGCTAAATTACTAGTACTATGCATTTGTTGAGAAGTAAAAGAAAGTATCTCGCCCCCCCTAACAGCACTTGGCTTTTGTTCAGTACTAATAGTCTAATGTTCAGTACTAATGGTCTTTACATACTCTTAACCAGTTTATCATATTTAGATCTCCCTATATATACTTTTAACCTTAGGCCCGGAAAAGTTTGTCTACCTATTTGAGTCTTATTATTTGTAAAGGATATATTATTATACATATTAATATTAATATATTTAAACTTCTGTTTGCTAACAGAAATGTATTGAAGTTTAATAGTTTCAATAATAAAATTATAAAAATAAATATTTCTCAATTAATTTTGTGCCCCCACTGAGGAATAATCCTGGATCCGCCCCTGGATTCTAACCTATATCATTAGAGACAACTAAAGTAAAAGGTACTTATTGGCACCGGTTTTTGTCACTACAAAACTTAGTAACAATTTTTATTTTAAGAACTAGTTGTCTGCAAACAAATTATCTTATGTGCCTAGGAAGTGTTCTGTATTCCAGACAATACGAAGTGAACCAAGAGTACATCATGTTTAATATCTTTTGTTAATAAAAATCAGCCATATGAAACACACTAGTTGGAGGTGCAACATGTTAAGAAAAGCATGACTACACGCATTTGTAGTTACATGAGAATAATTTAGTCGGAAAAACAAGCATTGGAACATACCAAACCCGTAGAAAAGAATTAAGGAAAAAGTTGAAGGAAATAAGAAACTGATGAAGTCCCATATGTACGTTGAAACCCAATATGAAATTACTGAAACCTGAGAACAGTATTTTATTGTGAATTAAAAAATCATAATGCATCATCTAAATAAAACTAGTTGGATTCATAAATAGAGTAAACCATACTCCACTAATTAGTTGCTGCTGCTTAGCTTTGACTTCACGCTCCTGCATCAATTAAGACAGCAGAAATCAGGAAAAAACTTCATACCACAAAATAGGCGAGATGAAGATAGGTGATGATAGTCATAAGTTTCAATGATAAAAATTGTCTTAAATACTGTCAGTACATATAGGTGAAAAACTTCCAATTTTAACCAACAGTCGTCTTTCAGAACTAAGAATCTCATGTAGAGACAAACAATTTATTGGCCATACACAAGGAATGGACCGCACCATAAACTATATAATGAACTAAAAACAGCACATCCAATATACACCAAGTCATGATTTAGTACTAAAAGTTTAATTTTTCTATCTTTCATTTTCCCCCTTAAATTGCATCTCTAATCACTAAAGAAAATGAGCCAGAAAAGGGTAGGGAGAACTGAATCATCATTAAAGGCAACCAACTTTCTTTCCACATTTTGAATTAACGGCTGCTTTTTGAGAATAACTATGTAATTTACAACACCACAACCTTTAATTATACACAGAGAACAACCTAGGATTATACCTTTACAATGGGAACAGCAAATGAAGCGGGAATGAATGAGAAGGCAATGCTCACAATAATTGCAGCAGAGAATGCATCCAGATCCTGCAAATTCAGGTGATTGTTGTAAAGGTGAATATACGGCAGGATCAGTTGGAAAAATAGAAAAACAAAAAAAGTTTTCTTTTTGGTGTTTGGCAAACATGCACATGCATTTTAAACAATATGTTGGATTTAATTATCTTGACTTCTTAAGAAGGCATTAGATACAAATCCCAAATCTATTACGCAGATGGAAAGATGCTTTTCTTAAAAACTCAAGGGTACAGAATGGCTCAGCTTATCCCATCCTCATCCATATATACCCTATACTTGTACTTCTCTGGAAAATGTGTCTTTTGCTTTCCATCCAATCTAGCCTGTGTTACCTCAGCCCTCCCCCTCCACCACTCCACACAGAGAATATACACATTCTTGTTTTGCAACATCTTTTCTTTAGTTTGTACTTTTGAAAAGAAAAGAATTTAATACCACTCTAACACCCAACAACATCACAAATGTAAACATATAGTAGAATATCTTATACATTTTTTAAATGGCTTTACTATCCCTCCCCACTTTTTCTTTCATAAGTTTCCTTATGCCAATTTGTCAATATGAATCGCAAGAAATAAATTATGAAATCCTATTCTTAATTTTCCTGTTCAAAAAGATAGAATGCCAAATTTTATAACATGACATACAACCTAAAATCAACAAGCAATAGTTAGAGAGATCTGTCATTTTTAAACACCTATGATACCCTAAACTTATACCTGTGAAACTATTACCAAAAACTAAAAAAAAATTAGCCAACAATATCAAAGGATGTAAACATCTTTCAAAAGTGTAAACACAGACTTACAGCATGACTTATAATGCTATGATGCTGGATATTTATGTTAAATAGAGTGAGAAGCATACATGGCGTTCTAAATGCTGGCTTTTTGTCATTGGCAAAGGGTGATTACGTGTTCGAATTGTCATATTGTTGTCATGAGCAGCAAGCCTAAGAATTGCAGAGTTCATCACGTTGATATAGGTTGGACCAGCATGCTGACAAGAACAATTGTGTAGCACAGTGTACCCCAAACTCCCGTCTTCATACTGATCATCCATCACAACTGCCCCATACCTACCCATCCATCAAAAAAAAAAAAAAGTTAAAATGACATGCATGCATAACAACGAGATTGAGATTGGAATTTCATTTCATCACATTTTAGAATACTCAAACAATAAAAGAAAACTAAAGGAAACAAAGGTTCTAGGAACAGTTAATTCCTATCTTTAAACCAAGAATCAGATCTTGCTCACTAGGCCTGTATTTTCTGCTCACCCCTCAGACACAATAACCACTACCGTACATTTTTGCATCAACAGGATTAGAAACATCTATGAAATATTTCAAACAAATATGGTACCACTACCACATAAAAAGACACATAAACAGAATTGGCAAATTCACTTAAAAACAAAACGGGCACAAAGAGGCAAATCTGCTGCTTTGAGATATAGTGTGAAACATATCAGCACAAAACATACCATTCTCATTAATTTAATCGTACTTTACTGACATTTCTTAACCACAGATACAAAACGCTGGCTGTTTCCTAATGAGGCAGTAAAAAAGATACATATACAGCACTGAAAACAAACACAATATGAAAATAGATCCAACAATAATAGATAATCTCTTACTATGGTTTCTTAAATCCAGAAACAGATGAAATTCAAAGCCTACAAATAAAAAAAAAATGTGTAAAATCATGACAAAGAAATGCTTTATCAGCGGATACTCAAGCAGAGAGCAGAATTTGAATGCTATACATAATTCAATGTTTGTCATACGAATGCAACATTTAGATGATATCTTATGCCATCTCAAGAAAAAGATAAAATCAACAATACGAATGCTAATTTAGCTAAGGCAAAAGTACCTTGACTGGTATGATTCATTAAAGCTAGACATTAGATATTCACTCATCGAAAGCAAAACTGGTCCTAAATCTGGTCCTGCTGCCTCAACAGCATCGGATAAAGCCTTGTCAGGATCAGGAAATCTGTATGAAGTCTGTTTAAACTTTTGAATCCACCCTCCTTCAATATATGCTGTGACCTGCAGTAGAAAGCTTATTAGAGAAGCTTTCTTGTGATATGACTTATCAATTGAAGCATGATAGCCAAAAGAGTCACAACTCTTAGAAGTAAACAACTCTGTTCATGAAATGAAATGAGAAATATAACTCATGATAAAACAGACCTCTTTTGCAATAGGCCAGGATAGATCAAATGGAATTGGACCACCACCACCAGTTCCACTTAAGAGAGGATTAAAATTTGAAGTGGTGAAGGTCACAGACGACTGATTAGGATGTGGTTTAAGCTTGAGAAGAAGAAGACCAAAAAACAAGAAGATAACAGGAATTAAAAGCTGGAAAACGATTGTTTTTCGGTCTCTTCGAGCAGACGCTGCCCTCTTTATAATTAATGCCCTACAGTGTTGCCAAAACATTGATCTGGAAATCATGCAACAACTGCAGCATTGGATACCCAGGAATTGTATGAAACTTAGAAATATAGCAACAAATAAACCACAAATCCTGGTCACTATGGAGGATATGACCCCAATAAACATTTTACAACTCCCCAAAAGCTTAGCAGAAGAAATTCTTGAGGGCATTTGCTCATGAGATGGCATAGAATCAGAAGAAACAAAATCCTTTCCCTGCTTAACAGATTCAGCTTCATCAAAGTCACATCCTGCAACTCTCAAAAAAACCTCCTCCAAAGTTGTAACAGATATACCGTAGCTTTCAATGCCAAGATAATTTTTATCCTCACCAATACTTGTTTCTAAGTTAGAAACAGATATTCTTATGCAACTTTCAATTTCCCTAAACATACTTTCGAAGGCTGATGAAGATGACAGAGGAAGCTTGAAGGAAATTTCAGTTCCAACCTGCAAGGAAATTTTCACTCTTTACATTGATTATGGCAAGCTAAAGTTTCCTGCTTATTCTTCACCTGTTTATACTTTTGCCAGTATAGATCATAGAAGTACTATTACAGAACTTTTTTATGGCTAAGAAAGACTTTAACTACTAGAACCTTTATTACACCTTACACTGAGCATTAAAAATTTACTTGAGAGAAATTATCTGCTATAAGTAAGTCAATCACATCATCCATATTCCTTATAAGAAAATCCCAGTCTTCTTAATGCATAAAACCAAGGTAATCCATGCATGAAAAAATAAAAGCAAACTCCTAAGTAGTTCAAACTTATGGAGGAAAGTACTACCCGCATAAAGATTAATATAAGCCCATTATGCAAAGAGATGTAGAATACTCCATATATTAAACATAAGATAAGCCTAACAGAGACACAATTAAGCATAAAAATATATGAGTACCTCGCTTACACATGTTGCTGATGGAACATGGCGGTAAACAATATCAGCAGCTACAGAAGCAGTAGGTGCAGACTGAGAGGAAAAAAAAAAAAAAGAATAGTCAGACCACCAACTATATCATCAAAATACATAAAAGTAATTGTTCAATGAGTTCATAGGACAAGTGAGCAGAAACAGTAGCCAACCTTCACTAATGTAAGAGTATAACCAACCCCATACTGGTGCTTCAAGAAAAGGGAACTGTTGAAAATAAGCATTATTAAGGAAGCAATGTTAGAATATTTCTTAGAAAATAGAACAAGTACATCTTACACTTTTTTTTTTTTTTTTGTCTATAACCAATGTAACTAAAAACCCGCAATCTAAAAGATGAACTTCCATGTACTAAGGGGGAGAAAACTAAAAGAGAAGAGTAGTGAAATGAAATTTAAAAAAGAAAAGAAAAAAAAAAAAACCTTCTGTTTTTGTTAGAATTTTTCATTTTTCTTTTGGTTGGAAGAAATCCCTGAACTTTAGTTAATAAAGTGTCAGCACCAGCTTGTAGAAGTCCAAACAGGCACAAATTTCTAGACATTCTAATAATTTAAAATCCCTTCTCAGAGGCAAAAGCATGAATTATATGTTGCTGTTTTTGAAAAACTGTGTAGCACAATGCCTAATTTCTGATGTCTTTCAAGCAAATAGGTCTTGAGGAGAAAAATGGTGGAGACTAAAATCAACCTTCCACAGCATTTCAAAGAACCATTGCCCATGATGGCTATCCGATCCCCTAGTTCGTCAGCCTCATCCATTGAGTGAGTTGTTAGTAATATTATTCTGCCCTTCTTTATTTTTTTTATTAACTGCCAGGTCAAACGCATTGAATATGGATCCATTCCACTAGTAGGTTCATCAAGAACAATAACCTGTAACAAGAATAAAGTAAATCAAGAATTAACAAAGACAACTTCCAGAGTCAAGAAATATCAATTCTGACCAGGAACATTTCACACCTTACTATTTCCTATCAGTGCAATTCCAAGAGACAATTTCCTCTTCATACCACCAGAAAGTGCTCGCACAACAGTATTGATCTTATCTGCTAAACCAACCTGACCATAACAATAGAAGTTTAACAAGTCACAGGATTGAGACAAAGAAGTATTCATCAAGGTACAGCAAAAGATAGATAAAAAGAGGAGAGAGCACGTCACAGGGCTTCTGAACTTCAAGATTGAGAAAAAGATTGGATTCATATTTACCATAAGATTCAATTAACAATACCTCAACCCCCCCCCCCCCCCCCCCCCCACCCAACGCTGTTTCATGTACGATTAACCCCCTTGAACTTTGTGGAACATTTTTATTTTTCAAATCATATTAAACTGTTAATTTTCTGCAAGTTTTGGAGTCCAGAAAGACACATTTCATACTAGGTTGCCAGGTTACCTCCATTCAGTATATTAGCCAAGTAGAGTTGCCAAAAACACACACACTAGTATGCGAAGGTACTAATAAGATAAGAGTAAAAATTGCACATCATGAGTTGGAAATATTACCCCTATACAGCAATAAACAACTTATCGAACCGGAGAGGGATTTTAAATGGAGATCAATCAAGAATCCCAACTTAGATTAAATTAAGTTCATCATCTTACTCATAGTTCGAGGTAGCGATAATTAACCAACCAAGGCATTAGTCCTAAATCTACTTAAAATGTCAACACCCAAAACCAATCAACTTGAAACCAATTATCATCCCTGTAGCAGAGTAAAGATTGCAAAGGTTAATGAACCTAATTGACTTCACTAAATACAACCCAACTAAAGACAAACACTAATTAAAGTCTAAGGTGGCTACAAAAATCTCAAAATACACAAAATGACAATACTGCTTACCAAGCCTGACATGCTAACCCAAGATTAATAAAGTAAACTAAACTAATTCAATGAGTTCATTTAAATTCAACTACCAATACACAATAGAATAAAATTCTTTTGTAACCTGTCATAATATAGACGAGAAAAGTAACGTTATATTTGCATACTTTGAGTTGAGGGATCAGCTTTGGGTTTCAAACTTTCAATTAAGTGTAAGTGGAAGTCAACATAAAAACAACGGGTTTTCTTTTCTATTATTTTTACTTTCACATTTATTAATTTCCTAGATCTCTATTTTGTTGTGGATTTACCTTAATGATTTAAGAAAACTGAAGTTTATCTGATTTACTGATTATACCACCATGGTTTTATTGAATCCTATATGATTTTTAGGTAATAGTTACCTCCATTTTCCACACTACTATACAACAAAACAAATCTAATCCATTTTCCCAAATTTATGTTCCCAATCATAGTTTATAGAGTTTCAAATTACAAATCTCCAGCTGCTTCAGAAACAAACAAATCATTCGGAATATCAAGTGAAGATATGGAATGAATCCAGCAATTGACAGAGGAACTTACTTCATCAACCATCTCAGTTACAGCACTCTCCAAAGTATCCTCCTTCACACCCTTCAGAACAGCATACATTTCCAAATGCTCTCTCACCTGAAAAATGAAATAAGCCTAAGTCAAGCTTTGCTACTTCAGATCAGCAAAATTATTGATTAAAAAAAGTAAAGAATAAAGAGACATGAAGCCAGATTATGGGGATCTAGAGTTGTCAACAAGAAAAGAAAGAAAGTCATGCTCTATCAAAAAATATTGGCAACAGGCTTGGACCTAGGTTTCAATAAAGTACTCAATAGTTACAAATTTTAAGTATCCAAACTTCCATAGATCAACGGTGGAATCTTCCAGATTAGATGTACACGTATGCATACACCTATTTACTCCAACTGTACAGTTTTCCTTAACTACCTTTGTCCAGCACTTATACAACACCTCAAGTTGGACTCTATGGGCCTCAAAACTCCAACTACAAGTGAACACTTGTGCTTGGTGGAGTGAAAAAGTGGAAGGAAAATTATTTTTTTAGCCCTTGGTAGGAGAGAAGGTGAGGAAATAAAGTAAGAAAATATGAGTACTTATTCTCCTTATTTACAAATTACTCAAATTGGAAAGTTTAGAAAGAAAATAAAGAGGTGTGATCAAATTCTGTACATTTACAAGATTATCCATCCCTTTTCTAGATGTACCGCATTACCTTAACAAAGGATATAATTAAGGATTTATATCATTTTCATTATATTTCCTTTCATCTTTGATTCGACCGCGCAATGGAATGGAAAGAAATGTTTTTTTAAATTGACTTTTCCACCTCTCCTACCAAGCATACCTATTAGAAAGGAAAATATGTTTCCTATCTTACCAATTTTCTTCACCTCCAATTCCTCCATTTTCCTATTTTTCTATCCACCATCATGCAAAGCTTTAGAAAGTAAAATTCACCAAAATTGGACTTATTCCCATGTCACTCAAAAGTGTGGGCACCAGGCATGCACCTGTACGTGTAGATTGAGTGGCTTGTGCATATTTATAAATTAGATAATTATATGCTCGTATGGACATCTACATGTATTCATATAGAAAGACATTATAAACATGATCACAAAGTGACTCCAAATATTACTGCCACCATCTAATAAGCAATGAAAGAAAATGATTCAGAACTCTTAGAGTTTAAGATGAACCCACAGCCAAAACCTATCAAACTAAACATGCTTGTTACTATGCACATGAAAAAATTATATAACTTGCAACGCAACAAAATAGCAGAGATATATCCAGTAGATATAAATTAGAATAGCTGCCACAAGACAGAAGTTTATTAAGTTCCACCATACAATCCAAAATATACCTTGAAATACAATTTCATTAAGCATAGAGAAAGAAATCTATTCAAACTTTTGATGCACATTTACACAGTTCAATATAAAACAATCAATATGAAAAAGAAATACGGCATACTGGAGGAGGTACCAAATAGGCAGAAATTCAAAAAATTGAAGCATCTCACTTACAGTCAATTCAGGGAAAAGAATATCATTCTGCGGACAGACCCCCAATTCCTGACGTATCTCATCCTAAAAAAAGATTCACAATATTCACAATAATAACACCATTAGAACAGAATTGCTTTTTAACTTCCAAAAAAAAAGGATGGGAAAACAAGGGAGCAAGAAAAGGAGAAAAAAATTTGCCACCACTAAGAATTAATCAACTTAGAAAGTATGTGAATACTCAATGTCAACACTTCATATAGCTTATGCATCATATATCACAAAGATACAACAAATCAAGTTACTTGAGACCATCTCGATGTCAATGCATTCACTAAATAGAAAGAAATAAAATGCATAAAAAGGATCAACTCACGTGTGCACGTACAAGAAAGAGCATACTTATCATGCCTATTGAAAGAGGCTAATTTTATCACATTGCCTAAACATATTATGAACAGAACAGTATATCAGTTTAAACTAATACATTAAAGGAAAGTTGACCATGAAAGGATCTCAAATCTCCTACACATTTTAAAGTGACTACTACTCATACTCAATATGGAAGTCCAACTGGAGCATTAAAAAGTTAGGTCTAAATCCAAAATTGACAATAAAGATGTCAAAAAAAAGTGAGGTGAACATTTGGATTTGAGATTTTGATAAAATTAATAATATCTGACATAAAATATCAGTGTTAGTGAGATGCTAGTTAATAAATTTTGACTTGGGATATTGTCCCATCAAAACACACCATGTGACACCACTTGCAAGCCATGGACAGCTATACGAGGAAACACATTTCCAACTACTAATCAAGAAGGCAAACAATATGTTAACATGTTCACAGAAGTTGGGAAAATAAAAAATACCATGTCTGTTAGAATACTTTTTCCAAACACTAAAGCATCCCCTGAAGTTGGGGGAAGAAGCCCAACAAGCATCGATATTGTTGTACTTTTACCAGCTCCATTATGTCCTTCAAAATAGCAGCATAAAGTCAGTAAAACATACCAACTTCCTCTCCTCATATCCAAGACTAAGATAACTTTTAGATGTTTGGATGAAACACACCACTTCAAGTGCTGAACATAGTAAAGAGAATAAACGGCCTACTTACTGAAAGCTTTTTATTCTTTCAGTTATATTAAAGGTCGGGCTAAGAGTCTAGAGCTCCCACCACTGCTTCTTAAATTAAACATCCCATGAAAATAGCCATGACCCTAGCACAACCTCGAAGAGGTAACAAAGAGAACCGACCAAGGAGGATTGGACAACCAACGAGGTGACAGATTGATGTGTGAAAGTTACAGCATACTCACCAAGAAGAGCTAGAATCTGGTTTTCGTACAAGGTAAGCTGTAATGAGTTGACAGCACAGCATTTCCCCTTCTTAGTGGCATAAACCTTGTGTAGATCCTTTATTTGGATACATCTGCATATCAAACATTATAATTGAGAGGCAAAACCAATTAAGATGAACAAAAAAGGAGGCATACTAATCTCATTACATATACCTGCTGTCAATCTCTTGTTGCTTCATTTCCAAGCTAATTGCTTCAAAAGCAGGTCCAGACGTATCCTTTCTAGGGAAATTACTCTTCCTTTTGGAGATCATATCATTAATTTTTACTTCATAGCTGGAAAGTTGATTCTTTATGGCATTTTTCTTTCTCCAAAAGCATTTTTGGAATATAAAATTCCAAGGATAACGGACTCCATTTTCGCTTGGAAGTACCTAGCCAAAGGAAGATTTAAACACATTTCATCATGCAACAAAATACTCTCGTAAACGTAGACTACTCATGTTAACCTCATTGAATCAGGCATTCCTCTATCTAGTAGTTGTCAACCAAAGTCACCACAAGCCTACCTTTGGTTTATGGCAGCTGCTGAAGTAAGCTATTACAAATAAAAGCTAGCTAATTTTGACTTCTAATTACTGTTCATCATCTACAATATAAATAAATAAAAAATGTGGGGACTTCTGACTGAAGAAAACAGATTTTTTTTTGGGTGGGGAGGGGAGGCACTTCTTATTAAAAAAAAAGTTTCTTTATTATATTTCTAAATAGCCATTTTAATTAAATTCTATTGATAATTGTTTTTTATTATTATGATTGTAAGTAAATGTTAATGATATTAATCAAATTTATAAACAAGAATTCCTTTTTCTTTTTGGTGTAAAACACAGGCATCCATCCGTTTTAACGGTCTACGACTAATCATGTGCAAGCCATGTCAGCCCACTATTGGGTAAAGCTCTCCCAAGTTCAAACAATGGTTTTCTCCACTTACAAGGCTCGTACTCGAGACCTTGCTCAAGGGGAACAAGTGCTGAACCACTTAAACCAACCAGTCATGGGTTATCCACTGAATCACTGCCCTTCTATTTGGGAAAGCTTAACCGCTGCCCCCATGCACCAATTAAGGTGCTATTTATGGAAAGAGACATGTAATTAAAGCATTGCTCTTTCTTTTTTTAATTTAGTAAAACTAAATGTGAAAAGTTTCCTTCAATAGTAAATTACCTACCATTAAAAAAACCATAGGCACCTGTTTGCTGGACCATTCTTTTCTTTAATACAATTTCTTTTTTTTAGGATGTTTTTTTACAGTTTCTAAATGAAACCCTTCTTAAGATAAAAACATTAAAAAAATTAATTTCAAATATGAATGTGAATGAAATTAAATTACAACAATTAAATAGACATTGTCTAGAGAAAGATATTGGACCCCAGATAGTTATTGGAACCATTGGATTTATTTGAAGATAAGAAAACTCTTCAAAATACACTAGCCCATTTGTAATTTGTGTAATGGTTAAACTAACAAAGAAATTCCTCATTAGTAGTTCTAATATTTCCCATCTGATAATGAAATTGAACGTGTTATCAAGTATGAATAACTGATATTTCTTAGTCAGGTTTGGCAAAATGACAAAATGAGAACAATTATTTTGAGAACCTGTTTTCACAAATCATAGTATAGTTGCAATTTTCCAAACCATCATGGTCGAAAGCTGAAAAGGGCCTCAAAAGGTAAGTAAATTGTCAACACGATAACTTATTCACTGAATGTCGAGCATTCTAATGGTTGAAAAATCTCTCTTATAGAACTTTCGAGTAAAGTTTTGATCTTTACAAACAAAAACAACAAGAACATAGCAACGATTGAATATCAAATCAAGGGAAATGTCAATGAAGCAGAAGTTTGGGTAGAATACTCATCCAACTGGTATTTGGCATATAAGCTCATATCAGAAGGGTTATATTTCAAACTAATATATATATGATTCGGAAGATTCTGCTTTATCTTTTATATATGAACCTGTCATTCAGTTCTTAGAGGGAATGTTTGGGATATCTATAACATGGACTTGGAAAGTGAAGAATCAAGAAGCAAAGGTAAAGAATATAGATCAAGACAGGAGAGGAAGACCAAAATATTGCCCCCTCTTTATTCCCTGTTGTGCTTCATTTTTTTATGTGATTTGCACAGTTTACTTTGGTTTGCTAATTTGCAATCTTTGCATAATTTTAGAGTGCAATTAGATCCATGCCCCCAATTGTCCTGCCATTTTATGGGATTAAAGTTACCAGATTTGAATGGTACAGCAAGAAGGTCATTTAAGATCAACGCTTTAACTCTATTATCAGGCAATAGCAGAACTAGATGCTAAAAGATACTTTCATAACCAGAGCAATCTCTCAGCTTTTGCCCACTTTATGTATCATATCTATTAAAGAGAGCAAGGACATCAAACACACAGAATAACAAGACAAAAGCAGACACCAGTTAAGTACCCCAGATCAAAAGAAGAAAAAGAAAATTTAGGTATTGATAAGTTTACCTTATCAAGGTAGAGGCCAACTGCACAGTAGAGCAATGTGTCAAATAACATCATTGCGAGGCAAACCAAGAAATTCACTCCAGATGATGCCTATAATAATTATTAAAGAAAAGTAACAAATATCAAAAGGAAGAAGGTAAATAAGGTAACTAGCAGCAGATAATACCCTCATTCAGAACATACCCGCCAAATATTGCTCCAACGAAGTCCCACATGAGCACGTTCATAATCAGCAAAATTAACTGATCCAAGGGCAAATGCCGTAGGGGAGAGAAAAGAGGCAATGACCTTTAATAATCTGCAGCAAAAAATGTTAATCGAAAGCATACCATTTGAAACAAAACATCATAAGAATAAAATCTGCCCACTGCTTGAGTACTTACATAGAAACTGCCTCATCATTGACAGTGTAATAAGGAAAGAATGCCCCAAGAAAAGAAAGAGTTCCAACTGCAACAGCTGTTTTTGCTCGAGAGAAAAACGTAGAGATCAAAAATGATAGCATGATCGCACTGAGTCCAAATACAAAGAAATACACGAAGACCACTGTCTTATCACTATACTTGAAAAGATTATTCATGGTGCAAATCGTAATGATCCCAGATGAAATGGCAAACTGCAAATGAAATGAAATTACATCAACATTAGAATTGTAGAAGTAATTATCCCTGAGACAAGTTACCTACCCATCACTCATTGCCGCAATTTTACATGCACAAATTTAAAAGTAACAGCTGCAAGAAACAAGCTCCTGAATCATAAACATTATACAATTAAGCACAATTTTTATGCATCATCTGTTTCTCTAGTAAGATTGGTGTAGATTGACAAAATCAAAATTGAACTTACAATTCCATAGCATAACTAGAATACAGAAAAATACTCAATATATGGTTATACAGCAACATAATACAAGGCCATCTACAATACAAGCTTTAGAAACCTAAATGTTTTATACAGAAAAATAATACAAGCTTCTTCCCGCTAACACCATCTCTTACTTTTCTTTTCTAATAAATTGCTATAAATCATTCCTAAAGCAAGACTGAGTACATACAGAGCAACTACAAGACCATCTACATGTTGTCTACTACTGCCACCACTAGAGTTAAGTTCTTGCAATCCAATATCACATACCAAGATCTTCACAAAACAGATTCAGCAATACTACAAAGACACTAACTAGCCTGCAAGAGAACATAGTATAAAACTAGGATCAACTTCATCAAGGTTTAGGGGGCTATACGTAGAAGAGAGCTACTTCAGCAATAAAATGTGCTTTCTAGATGAGAAAAAATGTAAACAAAAGAATAATGTTCCAAACAGCTTTTCAATTAAATGGTTTTCATTATTGAAGCAGCATGCTTTTCTTGAGCTTCATGTCTAAACCAGGAACTAAGAAAACAATTTATAACCAACATCTAGAATTACAGATTAAAAGCAGACAAGACAAAGCACTCCTTTCATTAAGTATATGTTAAAACAGATTTAAATCTAAATGTATGCACCATTTGCTGAATGCTGCACTTTTAAGCACCATATTGCAGATCCATTTCAACCAGCTGAAAACCAGAAAAAGCACACAGCAGTAACTTAAACAACATATATGCTAAATCCAATATTTTCCTTTCCATAGTTACACTATCCATTTGATTGTCTAAGTTAAGGTCTAGACTAATTTGGACGCGAAAAAGCTCCATAACGTCACGGTAGCTAAAACAAATAATGACAGGTACAATGGTAATACCGTTTTAAGTCCAAGAAGCAGTCCCAAATATGGTGTGAACTGGCCTTATGAAATTCATAGTTCTCATTCTAAAACCAAAAACCTGTTTCTTTGGGTATGAATAAATTACATTTCTGCCACCTAACATGCTCCAATTCAAAGTCAATTTGATCGAATATTTGAATTAAATCTAGGAAACCAACTGTTTACCTAATTTATCAAATGAATAAGTTCCCAACTTAATCCATGAGCACTAGATATCTACCAACAGCACTTCATAGATTTCTAACTTAAAGACTGAATCAAGAAAAGTTTCAAATAAGAACCATCATTCAACTGCCTTACTCTGTTAAAAATTAAAAGAAAATGAAAACTTATACAATTATTATTCACTAAAAAGTCCATGAAAAAAAAATTAACCTGGAAAGCATATGTGATAAACCAAGAGAGATGGAATATCCCATCTTTCAAGCCCATCATATAAAGACCTTCTCTGATCTTCTGCTCCTGAAATTTTAGAAATAGAAATGATTTAGAGAAAACGAAATAAAACCATTTATATCTTATATGTAAGTATCAAAGCTTGAAAAAAAAAATCCAGAAAATTTGACAAAAATGCATAGATGTGTTATATATATATATGTGGAAATGTTGATTAGGACAGTTAGCACAAACCTTCTCAAACACAGTATAACTGATAAGACGAGAGATTGGATAGAGAAATCCCAACAAATACCTGTCATCAAAAAGGGAGAACGACCAAAACAGCTTGTCAAAATGTTAGCAACAACATGCCATTTTTAATGTAAAATTAGCAGAGATGATAATAGAGACATCAAAGTTCAGGAGGCACATACAAGATGCCCATGACACTCTTAATAATAGATTGAAACTCATCATCGGTGTATTCTCGAGTTGGGAAGGGAGCTATTCTTATCTTTGAAGGGCTAAACTGTGTCCAAGGTAACTCGAGGGATGATGCTGTACCAAATGATTGCAATGTTTGAGGTTCTATATTTCCAGTAGCACTGTCGGTTTCTGTTTGCTGGGCAGCAAATATGATAAAAGAATCTAACACTTGCTGAAGCTGCAGCAGATATAAAATTATCAACAACCACAGTAATTCACAGATCATTGGGATGACAACTTAAGAAATGACCTTTCTTTGACACAGTGAAGACAATTTGAAAAAAAAAAATAATAAATAAATAATATAAAACAGAATACAAAAGGCATAATCAGAAAACTCATAACGTATTAAGCAGGGGAAGGGGGTACTCAATGAAGTAGAATTCTATGTAAAGGAGAGAAAGAAAGACAAAACACTTGATATTATATATACAATAAAATGCACATTAAAGTAACTATTTTTGTCTTGTTCGGATCTATGATGCTTAAAGTGGAAGAAAAAAAAATCCATCATTCAGTAGTCATGCCACTAGTTATAAGCTCCAACTGAGATGAAGAGTATCAAAGAAAGCCAAGAACCAAAACAAAACGTATATGATAATATAAACACTTTCAGGAAGGAACTACGAACATACAGTCAAAAATCCACTGTAGCTGTATTGCATTGTTGGTATGATATTAACACCCAATTCCAAGTCATTGAGATAAGGTCCATTAGTGTCCATGATAGTGCTAACGTCAGGAAATCCAGAGAAAGCCCATGTGTGATTGAGGCGTATACTATAATCAAACAACTGAGGACCTTGATGATGAAATACCACTGCTCCTTTAATTTTTGGATTTGGGCAATCCCTAGGCCAAGATAAAATCAAAATTAAGTCGAGTTTATTAGTGCTATTACCTTATACGATTCTATGACTTCCCATAAAATTAAACAAAAATTCTCATCTACCATAAAAATGTGTTGCATTTCCGCTATAAGTAAGTGAACGTGATACTAAAAGAATGGAATATAAGCAAAAATGTAAAACAACTCATACAATGTAGTTAAAGTAAATTTTAACCACATGATTCAAATAGAATATTAGGGAAAAAGGAAAAGAGAAGAAAAAGCCCAATATATTTATGTAAGGATTTCACTAATGCTCTGGATATCATGAAAAACAGAGTAAAGCCATTTAAGTTCTAATTTTTATCTCCAATCCAAGTTTATGTTAATTGCTATCACAAAACCCTATAATTATGTTCCCCATTTGTCTCTCTCAAAATTGTTCATGTCATTGATGAATCACATAGCAACTATCACCAAGCTGCCCTATCATAATAACAGTAAAAACAGTAAAACTTACTTGAAATCACAAGTACCATATAGATCTGATTGTATATATGTCTCCAACTCAAGCTCATCTTGATATATTTTAGAAACTAGCTGCAGGCATGAAACCAAGTCAGAGTAAGTGATATAAATGCATACAAGATCTGGGAATTGCCTAATCACCATTAAAACAAATATTACTAACAGGGTACGTTGCTGACACGCAATAGATAAATTATACATTGGCCACAAGTGCAGGATATAAATAATAAATAAATTTATCAAACATTCCAAACACATTATAGTTTTTTTATCCACAATGTTAAATGAAGAAACTTTTCATTTAAAAATGTGAGGAAACCAAACCAAGCACCGAAAATTTAAATATATGACTGATATAGAACTATTATGTGCTAAGGCGTTTGACTTAGTTTTCTTCAATTATGGTACTTTTGTATACTATTACTATTTACCATTACTACTTAGTAAACATAGCGAAAAAATTCAACCAAATTGAGTCATAGTTAGATCACACTTATTGACTGCCAAATAAAGAAGACAATCTTGAAAATAAATTAGTTAAAAAATACCTGCAATAAGGGAAATTTAATGGAAATTAAATTAATCATCTGCCTTGTTTCTGGAGTATCAGGTGCAAAAGCTATATACTCTCTATTAGCCAGCAATGATTCCAAAACTTGCTGGAAATTAGGGGATATTCCTTTGCCTATCTCCACAAACATCCCTTCCCTTATATACCTAAACCAATTCAAATTCAATAACGATCAGTTCATCACCAAAAATTCATAAAATTTAAAACAAAACATGAAAGAAGTTTTCAAATGAGAGGTAAGAACCAGAAAAATTAGTACTCACGCTTGAGCTGGATGAATTTGAGTATCAACACGTGTCCTTATACCAATTAACAATAACATTACGATTGTAGGAAGTAAAATCTGCAACAACCAAAGAAAAAAAGGAAGAAAAATAAAGTCCAAAATAGTAAGAAAGAAAAAGGTCAAGAAATTCGAAGAAAATTTAGAAAATATGAAGAACTGAAACCTCAGCAGCAGTGATAAAAGGGTGACGAATTTTAAGAAGCCAATTCTTCCGAAGCATGGCTTTCAATTGCCTCTTTGAAGTTCCCATCTTTTTGTTTTTCAACTTATTTTAGCTTTTTTTTCTTTTTTGAAGTTATATAGAAAATTAAAGAAGCTAGTTAAACCCTAGGATAGGAAGAAAAGAAAGGGAAGTCAGTTAAGAAGAAGAGGAAAGGAAAGAGGGAAAGCGTTTTTGGTTAAGAGTGACGACATATGGAAGTTGGAAAGGAAACTGAGAAAAAAAAGAATGTTAAGAAAAGGGAAGGGGAAATTTGAGGAGGAAGACTCTTTAATTAGTTAAATTGAGTAATAGTTAAAGGAAAAAGCATCGGTTTTCTGGGTGGGCGGGTCCCGGGCATGGCTTGCTTGGCTTTGGCGTCTTTGAAAGAATTGCGGGCTTTGGAAATTTGTTGGAAAGGAATTTTCCAAGAGAGAAGAAGGAAGAAGAGAGTTGAAAGAGCGGGTTGTTGGAGAGTGGAAGGCTTGGCGCTTGGCAGTTGGCACGGTGCATGCTAGTTGCCTTTTTCCTTTCCACGTGTGGTTTTTCCGAATGTTTTTGCACCCTTTTTATACTGTCTAATGGGTACTATTTTTTTGTTTTCTAAAATACATTTTTCGATTTGATGTAATTTTATTCACAAAACAATATTATTACCTCCATTTTTTTAATCAAACAATTGTTAGTTATTTTTTTCCTTGTAATGAGAATGTTAGGGTTGTAAAAGGGTCCAGCTCAAACGAGTTTGAACATAAACTCAGTCATGATTTTGAACATTTTGTTTATTCAAGCTCGGTTCATGTTCATTTAAATTTTATGAGACTCATTCGAGATTGTCTCATTTATAAAATGTAATGTTCATGTTCATTTATATTCGGCTCAATTAAATGATCTTGTTTGTAAACAATAAACAAACGGATTCATGAACACTAATTGAAATTAATTTATCAATAAAATTATTATATTATACTATACCTACTATTATTCTTATGAGCAAGGCCCTCATTAAGCGTTACATGGTGTTTGGTTTCTTTACAAGTGCCAATTGTTAATTTCCTAATGTTTATGTTCATTCAATATTTAATTTTTTTGTGTATTAGTATGTGGGTCCCGACTATTGAATTAAAAGATTTTTTCCTATTTATTTATAATCTATTTAATTTAACATATTAATTATACATTGTAATCCCTTTCTTATTGCCAAAAAAAAAATTATACACTATGATATATACTATATATTATTTTTAGTGACTATGGAAATTACTTAAAGGCCAAATTGAGGATTAATGTGATGCCTCCTTTTGGCTTTTTTTGGTCTTTTCACACTTTTCGGGTGACTAAAAAGGCCCCCGATGAATTTCCTCACTTACTTTTCCTGCTGTTTTTTTTTGTAATTTACTATTTTTATATTTATGATTAAGTGTGTTTTAATTACATATTAATTGTGTGTGGATGTTAGGATTTACCGGTTCAACTCCTCTGCTAGAATTCCAAAGGATTGGTACTATAAATGTATCTGCAATAATGGTTGATTCATGGGTAAACTATTGACATTCCAGTTCTGTTTTCTTTTCGTCTTCATTTTTATTTGGGTGGGTTTCTTCTTCCCTAACATTTCTCTAAATTGGTTTCACATGGACTCTGTTCTGGTTCCTAAAATTTCCAGGTGGACGTTGATAAGATCCTTCCATTTAATTTAGTAGCGTCTTAGGATGACATAACCTAAAGTGGGGAGCTTTCACTTCTCACCGCAACATTTTGAGGTAAATATGAATTTATTTGTTGATTATATTATTTGATACTTAAATTTAACATTTCCTTATTCCTCTTTTATTTTACAAAAGGTTTTTTTATTATTTATCATTCGACTTCCTTTTTATTGAGGTTTTTTATTAGTTGCTTTTATTTAGTATATTTCCACATTTCCAAAAACATAGTTAGCCAATGCTAAGTACAATCATTTTGTGATGCATTGTGTAAATTACATATGCTCCTGCAAATGTTCTCAACCAATTCAATTTTCCTACGACAACTATACATGCTCCTTGACTACAAAAAAATTAGGCCTTCCTTATGCGGAAGCCAAATTCTTCCACCTACCCGAGTCTATTAATTTAACAATTGCAATCAAGATTAAAAATGACCGCAGCGTACTATGTTTTTTTAGATAATCAACATACATTTCAAACAACAATTAATATTAGCTTTATTTTGATGAATTATCTAGAGATGGAGGAGTAGAATATTAGCTTTATTTTGATAAATTACCCAGAGATGGAGTAGAATTTAGGTAATGCACTTTTAGAATGAAAGAGAGGTCATGTGTTCTGCTTTATATATGAGAATTATTTGTTTCGATGTATGAGTTTCTCCTAACTGATTAACTTGCAACCAATGCAATATCTTCTTACTAATCGACTTAAACAACTACAAAAACTATAGCCCTAATAAGAAGATGACTGCAGCGCAAGCGCAGGCCGCCCTACTTGTAATAAATTAATTATAGTTTGGGAAAATTAAAAGTCATTCATCTCCTTTCATATGCTATTCAATGAATGTCAAGGATAATATTTCCCCTTTTGACTCATAATTATTCATTTTTGGATTCTTATATGTTTTTTTTAAAAAAAACATGAATACATAAGATAAAACAAAATGTGATATGTAACAATTATTAAAGAAAGATCAATGACAATAAAATGAATTACTTAAAAAACAATAGTTAGGAAAATTGACTCTCATCATCTTTGATTAGTACTACATAATAACTAATGACTTTCTTCTCTTAACTAAATTTTCTTAAAAGCACATATAAAATTCCATTTCTTAATTGAATTTTCTTAAAAAAAAAAAAACTCATAAAATAAAACGGCCATATGCGAAGCGCGGCCGTGAAGTTCTAGTAAAAGTTATTTAGGAAGACTTAGTAAACACAACAAATCATAACTAAACAAACAAACAATTAAATGGTTTTAAATTGATATAATTATTCTGATAAAAAAAATTGATATAATTATATATTTTTTAATCTTAACAAGCTATACACGAAGTATTTAAATGAACAATAAACGAACTCATAAATGACCATTTATCGAGGTTGTTCGTGAATATAAACGAACTGAACATTCATTGTTCAGGCTCAGCTCGTTTAATAAACAAACATTAAAATTTTGTTCAGACTTGTTTATATTCCAACCAAACGAACATAAACGAGTTTTAATCGAGATTGTTCACAAGCTATTCATCGAACATTCTATTTTATTTTGCAGCCCTAAATGAAATGTATATATATAATATATTTGACAATATATAAAATGTAAGTATAAAACTCTATAATAAATAAATGAGTTACCAATACTTACCAGTTGGGTTAATGAAATGAGCTCAAATTCAATGTCCCTCAAAAAAGATTTCGGATTCGATTCTTATAAATAGAGAAAACAATGTTATAGAGCTTTTTTATTCGGGTCCAACATGACTTGACTCTAGATTAGTAGGGACTCGAGACCCGATATGATTGCCAAATACCGAAATCAATACCAAAAAAGCAAATAGTAAAGGAGTCCACATTTTGTATTTTTGTTTGAAAATAATATAATTCAATAATTAGAGTTTATAGTTCAAATTTCATTTTATAATTTAAATAAGGATTTTGAATTTTAAATATTTAAATAAATTCAACACATATTATATATTTATTACATGAACAGAAACAAAAGAGAGTGAATTTTGACGCAATTCAACTTCAAATTAATCAAGACTAAAATATTATAAAAATGACAACTTTAATTATTATTTTCTAATGAATAGCATATAGCCATATACATATACAATTTAGTTTATATTTAAATATTTTAATTTACATATTATATAATCAAATCAACTAATAACAATTTATAGATGAAATTTAATTAGGTGACCCTTTGGCATTTAAAATTTAATCGGTCCAATTATGCATCTATATATATAATTGACTTTTTTAGAGGATCATATGTTGCACTTGTTAATTAGGCTAAACTATATGTTTGTTTCATACGATATATATACAGTAATATAAGAAAAATCATTTAAAGAAAGAAAAATTATAAATCCATTTGGAATTTAACATACTATATGTTTTTAGAGAATAATTTTTAATATTAAATATAAAATAAATTAAAGAACGATCACAATAGGAGTAGGAGGTAGTCCTCTCCTTTCGCATAATCCCACCATATCTATCCCAAGTTTCTAATCTGGGATCTCCCACAAGAAGTTCACTGAGGTCGAGACTAATATATATTGTTGTATAATAATTATCCTTAAACAAAGAAATCCCTATTTTTTAAAAATATCACAAACATACCAGCAACGTAACATATAAACAACGGACGAGCACCAACACCCGTGACGCCACCGGTAACGATTCCAAAACAAAAATATCATATCATCACTCTCTTATAACTGCCAAAACTGAACCGTTACAAAAAGGGTCCCATCCCAACTGAGCCTCCCAACCAATAATCATGTTACATGTGTTACTAAATTTCTTTTTTCTATGAGAACTGAGAAGTGCAATGGTTTGGGACTTAACGCAATATTGCAATTAAACCCCACATGAGAATATTGCAATGCAAATTTGTCGTGTCGTTTACTATATTTTCATTTTGAGCTTGGACATACTCCTCTTATTTTCAACCTTTATTGGATTTGGATCGGGCCCGATAATTTGACATACTCCTCTTATTTTCAACCTTTATTGGATTTGGATCGGGCCCGATAATTTGACATGTTCTCTCTCTCT
>AWUE01013661.1:0-13836 GCA_001974825.2 Corchorus olitorius | reverse complement strand
TCTCTCTCTCTCTCTCTCTCTCTCTCTCTCTCTCTCTCTCTCTCCCGAAATTGACTTCTTTTGTTATTTGCTTCTTAATTAATCAACCATTGTTGAAGGTATATTTTTATCCCATCAAAATTTTTAAAATACAAATAATAATCTTAATTACTTTTGTAATCTTGTGTGCGATGGTAGAGGGTCCGAAATCATAATCATTATCGTAATATAAAATTTAAATTTGTTTAATCCATACATTCCATATAGCTAAATACCATTTTGCCCCCTTGAATTTGGAAGATCAGGTCAATGCCCCCTTCACGTGAGGGATTCCGTAAGTCCCACCAGATTTTCTGATATAGCAAACTTTTGCTGATGTGGCTTTTCCCCGTCAACGCTCATGTGGGTCCCACATGACCATAAATGCTAGGATAAACCCATATGATCAGTGACGTGGAAAAGCCACGTTAGCAAAAGTTTGCCACATCAGCAAATTTGATGAGACTTAACGGATCCGTTAATCACACTGTCAAGTCAGGGGTAAATTAGCCTGATATTCAAAATTTAGAGGGAGAATGACACAATTTAAAGTTCAAAGGGAAATTTATCCTAAATTTGCAAAGTACATGGAGCAAAATGGTTGTTTAGTCCATCCCATATATGCAAACAACCACTTGACTAGTCGTTTCCTAAAACAACGAAAAAAGAAAAAAAAAAAGAAGCTAAAAGTTTAATTGACGGCCCAACCTTTGATGAAAAGATTATTTAAAGGCCTAAAAATCGGAAAAGGTCAAGTAATACCCAACTTATTCGATCTGGGCCAATTAAGTCCAAAATCAGTTGTACCACAAATTTTACCAGCAAAATTGTGGTACACGCGCCGTTAATTCAAATGGCATGCAGACGTGTCACATCAGGTGTAATTTATTTTTCAGAAAGTTGTTTTTTCCTATTTAAATTTTGTTTTCTTTTTATTTAATTTTCTGTTTAAAACCTTCAATTAAGAACACCACCACTAACAAAGCCGCCTCCCCTCCCACTCTCTTCTCTATCTCTAGTTTTTAATTCTTTATTTGCTCCTCCTCCTCATTGGCTAGTATTGTCAAGGGGGAGGGGAGGTTGATCTTTTATTTCGGTTCCTGTTTTTATTTTGTTTTTAAATAAAGTATCACTGATCTATTGATCTATTTGGGTTTTAAGTCTCCAGATCTTTAGATCTTGGATATTTGAGTTAGTTCAGTTTGATGAGTCAGTTTGTTTTAAGTTTACAATAGATTGCGATTGTTTACCCCATATTGAGATTGGTTTTCTTTGTGATCATTGGATCCATCAGGGAGGTTCTTCGGATCACTCACCTTTCTGACGTTGGTGAAAGCTTTCTGTTGGAATTACACAGAGGCGAAAACGAGGAGGTGTCGCGCATGCTAGAGACTCATGGAGAAGGTTCGAACCTCCAACTCATTCAGTGGATTCATATAATGATGGCAGATTCAGATAAAGACGATGTGGAAAATCATCAATCTATTGTAATTTATGTTATCATGAGTGTAATTTCATTTTTATGAATGAAAATTACATTTTCTTCAAAAAAAAAAATGAACACAACCACTAGAACCCAGATTCCGGCACAAAGACACCGTGATGCCGCCGTCCTCCACTGTGTCGCACCTCGCCAGAGTTACCATCAGTCGCCAAAACTTCCAAATTCACTTCTCAAAACGTCTTAAACCCAAATTTCCAATTAATTTTCTTTGAATCCTTATCAAAAGCGTTAGATCTAAATAGGTTCAAACCCCTGCAAGCCCCAACTACTCACCTGCAAATTAAGAACACTATCAGCACTAAACCTAGAATTTTCTCCATAAAAGCAACCATCGAGCGGTTGCTGGTTTGAATCCACTAAATAAAACTCTCACTTGTTTCGATTTCCACAAATTGAAACTCTCACTTTCTATTACTCCCCAATCTATCCACTTCCCAACAACAATATCAACAACTAACTTGAAACCCAATAAGAATTTTGCTCTCTTTGCTATCCAAAATCAAGAAAATAACTTACAAGAAATAGGGGACACCTTCCAAACAAACAATGTTAACGATGAAGTTGATGAATCATACAACAATGTCAGCAAAATCATCATTGTGGGAAAGGCATGGATTTGATGTTGAATTATGAAGGATTTGATGTTCAAGTTGGAGCTTGTAGAGATAAGAAAAATTCAAGTTGGGATATAAGAATGATTTGAGCTCTTGTCCTTTCACGAGCACTCCTTCGAGATATAAGAATGGGAAAAGCTAATAAATATCGGATTAATATTTGATACACTGACAGGCCATCAAATTGTGACACGTTGTTAATGAATAAAATAAACAACTTTAAGATCCTTATTAATAAATTTCAATAACTTTTTATTTTTTTTAGTAAAAATCCTTTATTGGTATAATTTTCTTCCCACTTTGGACTTCCCTCATCTATCTCCCCTTATTCTAACTTCCGTCGTCCTTCCTTTCCGAACTAAACTAAACCATTAAAGAAAGTTACAAAACAAAGATCTATGCCACCTAGTAAAAATACCATCGGAGCAAGGTTCATGAAATCCAATTCAAACCCATCACAAACATTGTTGAGAATCCAAAGAAAATTAGAATGTAAAAAAAAAGAGAGAATTCACTCCAAAATTGGACCGGATTCATTAAAAAAATGAAAAAACCAAAAATCCTATTCACCATTTAATTTATTTTGTTCAACAATCTCCATCGAACCATGGGTAAAAATCAACTTATATCTAATATCAACATATTCAAATAGATCAAAGTATTTTACTATAAGGAAAAGATGAGAAGTCATTATCTTGAATTTTTAATCTCATCATAATATATGTTTTTATCTTGAGTATGCAAAGCAAAAACTCAAATACAAAACTCAGACTGGAAAAGGAACAAGACATATACATTGCAAATATGAGATTTCCCATTGAAACCAAGATAAAGACAACATAGAAGTTACTTGCTCAATATTGTTAATACAATTTTGCAACCATCCAAGCAGAGCCTATTGCTTATTAAATATGGTATGAAAATTTCGTTCAAGGAAATTATTGATTTTTTTTTCATTTATTCCCGTTTCTTTTACAAGTGACTTAAATCTGTGTGGTTTTGCAACTTTCTTTCATAGTTTAGTTTTACTCACAAGTAATTGGGAAAAAAATTACAGCCATCGATTTTGTTGGAGAATGAATGACAAAAGTTGTCAAGGAGGAAAGATTAGAGAAGTAAGAAGAAAATTATACTAATAAAAAGATTTTTTATTTCAAAAAAGTAAAAAAGTTATTGAAATTTATTAAAAGGGGTCTAAAAGTTGTTTATTTGATTTACTAACGACGTGTCACAATTTGGTAGGCCGATAGTGTATAACTCCTATACACTGTCAGTACATCAAATATTAACCCATAAATATATAGTATCGGATTAATATTTCATCAGTTTGATCTCAAAAAAAAATTTCATCAATTTGAAATTTGTTTTTCATCCAACCGAGACGATTTTTCAATTTAATTCTTTCTCCTTTAATTTTGATATAAGCTTTTTTTTTTGCTAAAAAGATTGAGATTGGATCTTTGAAGGGATTTTTAAACATATTTATTTAAAATATAAGTAAACATTTTATATAATTATATTAAATATAATATAATTAACATTTAAAATATATGAAGTGAACAAAACTTTTAGAATGACACGTTTTCTACCACAATGTAATACACTTTTTGTTTACTCTTTTTTTTTTTTAATGAAACACTCTTTGCTTACTCTAATGGACGAAACTTTGTTCTTAATGGACGAAATCGCAATCTAGTTGACCTTTTCTTTTTTTAATTTTTACACCCTTAAATGACTTTTTCATCAAAGGCCGCGCTCCTAATTGAACTTTTAATTAATAAAAAACTAATTGACTTTTTTTTTACCAAAGTAAAGTTTTATTAACATAATAATAAAACGTTAGTACATAAGCATGAAGCAAAATGGAAACACCAAAGCAACGCCTAAAGGAAAAAATTAAGGATATGACAATCCGAATAAGATGAGATCATCAAATATTTAGCATTATGAAATTGCCATAATCCTTTAAGCGCAAATGTGAACCAGATGAGATTCTTGAGTCTTCAACAACATTTTGAACCTTCCACAAATCCTTCAGTCTTTAGCAACATTTAGAACCTCCCACAAATCCTTTTGCTTACTAGTTGTTAACTTGGGGTTGAGTTTCACATGGACTTGGAGGTTTTCCCAATTGCATTCTCTTCTTGTCAGGACAATTAATAAGTTAAAGAGGTCAAGTCACCCACTTTTTTAAGTCTAATTTCCTCTTTCCCATGTAGGGAGTGTATTTCTTAACAGGCGAATCTTTCTTACCCTTGGATCTCTTCGTACCATGGACAATAAACTTGCCAAATTTGTCTTTTTGCAAGAGAGGCTTGATTTCAAACTTTCTTCTAAGCTTGGCCTTTTGGGGTCTAGAGTCCCCAAAGGTGAAACTTGAGCCTTCCTATACTAATCAAGCTCAAAAATGTTACCATGCTTAGATTAGTCTATTAGACCTTTCCTTCATGACAATTTCATTGACAGTAGATGTATCATCGGTACCCTCAACAATGTGGACTATTGTACTAACTTGGGAACAATATTTTTGTCTTGGTCTTTTGTGTAAGAGGAAGTTGATGAAGAAGTACTTGAAATACTTGTCGTGGCTTCAAGTGAAGAAGTAGACCCACTTAACTTTGATATAACATGCTTCCTTTTGTTTCTCAATTTTTGCTTTTGCTGTTTAATCTCTTGGACATAAAAAGGAAATCTAGAGTTAATACCTTGGATGAAGGCTGGTTGAGGGATGGAAAGACATCTAGATTTCGAGTGTCCATTCTTCCCACAGTGAGCACATATTCTGATTTCCTTCTCTTGCTTAAATTGGATCCACAAACACTCTTCATCATTGATAGATTTGAAAGTGCAAGATCTTTTTACTGAACTGAGGTTTTTTTTTTTTAACATTCAACAAGAATTTTACTGAACTGAGTTTATTCCAATGGTCCTTGAACTCAGTTTCATATTGCATCAAAGAAATCTTGGCCTCCAATTCTTCAATCTTTTGTTCCAAGCCTTTAGCCGGCTTTCTTTGTTGTAGACTTTGGTTTTCAACACCCAAAACTTCTGTTTGTTTCTTCAAAAGCTCATTCTCCTACTGCAATTTGGTATTTTCTCGTTGCAACTCCACAAATTTAAACTTGATTTTGACATGAGTATTCTCAAGTTCAACCATCCTATTTATCAAATATGATATTATACCTTTGTCAACTACTGATGAAGAAGTGTGCTCTGAACTATTCTCCTTTTGTTGATTCTTCATATTTTTTATAAGTTGCAATTTCTCTTTTTCCAATTATTTGCAAAATTTTTCCTTTTCAACTAGCGAAGCCTCGAGATTCTTCTTCTGTTATGGAAGCTTTTTGTTTTGGTTTCGGAATTTTTGATTTTCCTTCTTTAGTTGTTTAAATTCTTCCTCCACTTCACTATACAACGTCAATTGAAAGCAAACTTTAGAGCATCGCTCACTATTGAGTTGTTCACGAGATTCGCTAAACAACTTTGTCATCTTTTCCGCAGACCCATAAGACTCATCACGGTGCTCAAAACACAGATTGAATTTAAAAACAAGAATTCATACACTAATTGAACTAGATAAACATGGACTGATTACCAACCAAATGGGTATAAAAGACAGATACCAGACAACTATCACCACTAAACACACAAATTATAGATCAAACAAAAAAATTTCAACATGCAAGTCAAGAAAGACAAGTTTTTTTTTCCAACCCAAAAGGAGTTCAATCCAAGATTTTTAAGAAATTTTATAAACAATATCTAGAAGGACAAACACATATGAAAAGAAACAAACCAAAAGATGGATAGAAAGGGGGCGGCAATAACATGGTAAAAGAAATGAAGAACAAGAGTGACTAAGACAGGACAAACCAAAGGGATAAGGAATTTCATTCACGGTGGAATTTGGGGAAAAGGGAAGGGAGAGATCTAAATGAAGTGATCAGATGACAGGTTAAAAGAGGCCAAAGAAAAGGGAAAAGGAGCAAAGGAGATGAAAAAAAAGTTATCAGATGTAATCAACGGTGGTTAGGGGGATGCCAACGATCAAAAGAGAGGAGTACCAAAAGAAGGAAGAGAGAACAAAACACAGATCTAAAAAGAAGAAATGTAGAAGAAAAGAGAGAAAGGTATGTTAAAATAATTTATTATTTTACATCTTCCTAGATTTAGTTTCCTAGTTTCAGTTGATTTATGTTTCTTGGGCCTTAATTTTAGGATTATGTTCTAGTATAAAAGGTCTCTTATTGTACAAGGTTTTCTAAATAAGAGTTTTCCAAATTCTGGTATTCTCTCTTGTATTATTTTAACATGGTATCCAGAGTTAGGTTGTAAATTTTTCTTGGTTCTTCTTCTTTGTCCCCGTAAGGGAGAATAAGTCGAAGAAAAACGTGTTTCTGTCTCAGTTTTGCTCCCAATTTGCCAAAATCTGTGTTTTTTTTACTTCTATTTATTACACCTCAGCTCCCATCCGATTACCCAGCCTTTGATATCTCCACCGATGAAATTTCGTCGCAATCAGTCTCCGCACGCACCCCCACGGGCCACCTTATCTTTCGGAGCAATTTTCACACCCCCACATGCCATCTTATCTTTCTGAGCAATTTTATGGTTTTTGAATCAATCAATTCAATAATTTTATTCAATTTATCTTTTCTGAGTTTTCTCTGAGTTATCCGTGTGTTTTTGGATTGAACATCACTACGTAAGATTATGTTCTAGTATAAAAGGTCTCTTATTGTACTTAGTTTTTCAAGGTTTTCTAAATAATAGTTTTCCGAATTCTGGTATTCTTTCTTTTATTATTTTAACCAGGGGCGGACCGTCATAGAGACTTGGGGGCCTTGGCCCCCCCAAAATTTTGAAAATTACCTTATTATGTATGCATAATTAAATATATTTATAATGAAAATTTCAAATCGGCACCCACTAAAGAATGAGTATATTCAATTTGGCCCCCCTATCCCTTATGTCAAGATCCGCCCCTGATTTTAACAAGGAAAACATGAGAGAGAATCACAACAGTGGGGGTGGGGTCGTGGGGTTGCGATGGGTGTGACTCATGCATTAGTTTTTTTATTCCTTGGTTTCAATTTTTTTTTTGCACGTGTAAGTTTCTCTCCATTTAAGTTTTGCCGCTATTAATTTAGTCTATTCTAATAGACTTGTTAATGAAGTGTTAAAATTTAATTTCAGTAATCAATATTCAAAATTTAACGTTGTGCATAACCCAACAACTCCAGATTAGACCAAATAACTTCATAAACCAAACAATTGAATATAAATCAAACCATAACCAAATCCAACTACAAAAATCCATATCTATTTACATGCTCACTACTGTACATACAGACAATGCCCATGTGGCAGCTCACACAAGGGAACCATCTCAATTATACAGACACACAATCAATAACAAATTACACTTTTTCATTTATTGAGGATACATATCCCAAATCCTAATACAAAGCCATACGAGATAGTTCACAAAAATTCTCACCCTAAGCTCCTCAACACTTAATGATTATAATCCATTAATTAATTAATGTATTCCATTAAAACAAAAGTACAAGAGCGAAGAAACAGAAAGGTGCTGAGACAAGGTTTTGTTAGGATTTTGACTCAAATCCTAGTTAGATTTGGATTTGGACTTTTTAGTCCTATTGCTTGGTGGACAAAAAGACTTGGTAAACCAGAATCCTAGTAGGAAAGGGATTCTTGGAGTCCAAGTCTGTGCTAGTATAAATAGAGAGTTTGTCAATAGAGTTTTGTATGCTTGGAGAAAAGATGTAGTCTAAGGGTTAGATTTGGGTGGAGACACCCTATAGGACAAAAGGATGGCCCTCATGGGTGTGTGTGTGATTGTTTGTTGTGGTGTTTGGTTTGGTAGATGTAATTGTTAGTTTGTAGAGACCGAGCGAGAGTGCTCAAGATTGTTTGGGTTTGGTTTAGAATTGATTGTTAGATTGGGTTGAGAGATCGAGTCAGAGTTATTGATAATTATGTGTTGATGTAATTTTCTATAACTAGTGGATTTCTCTTCTCCTCCGTGGACGTGGGCAAGTTCAGTGCCGAACCACGTAAATTCTTGTTTCTTGTGTGGATGATTTATTGTTTTAGTTGCTTCCGCTTGTATGATTAATTTGATAGATTATAGTTTGGGATATCCGAATTACAACAGATTTGAGATAGGAGAATGCATTCGATCTCAATTAAAGCTTTCTTGTTTCCAAAACAATTTGTTAATTAGTTCTTATAGTATTTAAAATTTTCATTAAATTATGGCACACATTCTTGAAAATAGATTATGGCTTGCTGCACACATTTTTTAGGGGCTAAATGTTCAATTCAGGACATAACGTTTGAGCTCATGTTCAATTCAGGATGCAACGTTATCAAACTGTGATTTAAGGATATAACGTTATCCAGTTTGGTCATTTCAGGATATGGACAAATAAAATGGACTGTTTAACTTACACACACCAATATATGCTGACATGTGTCTTTCCTTTTTTTTTTAAAGTAAAAAATCTGATTTTAAAATTTTGATAATCATCAAAATTAATTATTAATTAAATCCACCAAATTTATTTTTTTCTTTTTTCACCTTACAAGAACACTTAAGAACAAAATATCGAGAATCCATAAACTCACTACCAAGTACCAACAGCCTTAATCCGCCGCTGGAATATCCTTCCCCCGTCAATGGAATCGTCCAATTACAACCAAAATCTCTTCTTCACATCTTTTCATCCCTTGGTAATGTATCTCAAACTATTCTTACCAAAAAACAAACTCACAAGCCTAGATTTACAAAAATATATTAGGTCTCTATTCCCAAATCCAACTAACCTTTCCGAAATCAACCAAGATTAGATCTAAATTCAATCCGATCAAAAGTTAACCGGAGGGTTAAATGTAAAAGCATTGCTAGTGACTTGAGCCACATTTATTATATGGGCCATCAAAGGCTTGACCCATGCGCTTGAGCTCCTGGACCGATTTGGTGAGCATGTCCTCTGAATCGCCCATCTCGTCGATGCAATCCTTGATGGCTTCGTATTCGTCCTTCTTGAGTCCCCTGAACTTCTTCGTCCTGGCCACAAAGATCTAGCCTGCATGATTATTTGATGAAATTTGTGACACAAAGCTTGTCGTCACCGGAGATCTAGCCTGACAAGCATTGTATAGAAGAGAAAGTAAGAGGAAAACAAGGGAAGTTTTTGCCATTCTCGATGGAGAGTTAAAGAAACTTGACTTGGGAGTAAGATTGAGCTTGGAAAAAAAATCTGATATTAGTTGCATTGTTTGTAGAAGGAATTGATGAAGTTAAAGATGGGCAGTTGGGTGGTGGGTGATTAGGTGGCTTGCAGGTGGTGGATATGGTATGGAACTTTTCAAGGTAGAAGAAGATAAAATTGAAAGAAAGGAGAGAAAGAGACCAACATAAAAAGAAAAAGAAAAAAATTAAATATTTTTTTAAATTATAAAATACCCTAAGAATAGAACAAATTATAGATTATGAGCATTTGACGCGTTTATGTAGCGCGTGTAAATCACGCAAACGGCTCCGTCCAAATTTATCCTGAAATGATCAAATCCGATAACGTTATATCTTTAAATCACAGTTTCATAACGTTATATCCTGAATTGGACATGAGGCCAAACGTTATATCCTGAATTGAACATTTAGCCTTTTTTAGGTGAAAGTACTTAATAGTTCCATTTACTATAGCAAAATATGCATTTTAGTCATTGTACTCAAATTTTGTACAAATTGGTTTCTCTACTTTCAAAATTGGTCATATTAAAGACAATTAATAATGATTAGTGTGTTGTCAAATTTGTTGACTGTGACGTAGATTTATTTAATTATCTACGATGATGTGAACCGCTATATGACAGTCATGCAGAGGGCAAATCGGTGAGGGGGACTTTCACCTTAAAACCCTAAAATTAGTAGAGAAACCTATTTATAAAAAAAATAGAGTAGATGGACTGAAATCCAGATTTTGCTATAAAACAATAGCCTACTGCACACTTTCACCCGTTACTTATACTAGTAAGAACTACGAAGAGAGTAGTAAAAAAGGTGAAAGTAAATGGATTAGAGAAGGGAGGACAAATAAGTAAGCGAATAAGTGTGGATAACTTAGGAAGAATATATAGTAGTTTTATTTTAAAAATAATCTTTTAAAAAATAAAAGTACTAAAAGACATATATAAATTACTTTGATTAATATTAAGATTATGATATGTTATGCTCCAAAATATATTAGATAAATGCCCGTTACCCACGCTCGGACGCTTCGCTGCAGGGTTAGGCTGATTTTTATATTAAAATATTGGATGTGTTGGATTAAATAAATTATTAAGAAATTAATTATAAAAAAATTAAATCCAGGTAATCAAAAAATAAATCTAAATGATTAATTAAAAAATAATAACTATTTAAATGGATGGATTTGAAAAGAAATTTTTTGATAATGTTGAACAAATTAATGATCATTATAATAATAAACAAATTAATGAGTGTCAAATATACTAAACACATTTAACTATATGACAAAAGATAATAATTGAAAGAAAAATATGATTTTTTATAATTTTATAATGAATGATCTAGATGTGCCACTTAAGCATAAGATTAATGGTTGAGAAATTAAAGTATTAAGTTTTTGTTACGCCAAAAGTTTCTTGAAGAGTTTTTGCGTTAAAAACTTTATGACAGCATAGGGGCGTGCCAGTCAATTTGCTGAAATTGACAAAGAGGTTGTAGAAACATGAACTGGTGCGCGGAGCAGCAGATTTGATGATCAGAGCGATTTGTGGGGACTGGATCAAAGTCACACTGGAGCATTTAAATCATTGGATCCACAAGAACATGTCTTCCTAAATTTGTGTTCTCAAGCTCTTCTCAATTGAAATTGAAAAAGAAATAACAATGGATTGTTATTGCTGAGAGAGAAACACGTGTACAGTGTTTTTATGTCCGGAGACAAGATTGAAACAAGGAAATAACACTAAAAGAGTGTTCTTTTGCCCAGAGACAAGATTGAAACAAGGAAATATTGAAGAACAAGTAAGAACTCGTGATGAACAAGAGAAAAAGCGTGGAGCTTTTGAGAGAAAATAATCACGGAGCTTGGTTTTTTGAGTGGAGCAAGTTTGTAGCTGTAGGAGCTGGTTTGAGATGTGTGTGATCTGTTTGGCTCTGGGGTTGATCCCTTTATATAGGGGCGGCATGGGCCTTGAATTTGTTGGGCTTGACTTGCTCAGGAAAGCAATTTCAACTTCTTCAGTAAGGTGACAGCTCCAGGAAGGTGTAGTGAAGCTTCCTTCCTCTCCTGATGGCTTCCAAAGGCTGGGAGGAGGGAACGGACTACTCCAAGACGTCATCCCTCTTGATGGAAGACATTGATCTTCCCTCTTGATGGATGATGGACGACCTCCTCCTCTATCTACCGCAATTCAGCATGCCTTTGTTGCTTCCTTTGAGCTGAAATCAACTAATTTGACTAAGAAGTGGCCTTCGAACATCAAGACATGGACTCTTAACATCAAGGCCACGAAATTAACTATACTTAGTCATATTTAGCTCATCAAATTATAAAAATAATACTTAGTCAAGAAAATGGCTTAAACCGGGGTGTAAAAGCCACATGTCCTTAACTGAAAAACTTGCAAAAGTTGCAAACGAAGTCGGAATAAGCCAAAATTTCACCAACATGGTTTAATTAACCTAATATGACATTAGGAAAAGACTTAGTCAAAAATCACCATGTTTACATAGTGAAATTGGCTTCTCTCCCCAAACTGTCCTTAACTGAAAACCGTGAATAAGTTTTTTCACAGGTGTCGGAATAAGGTGAAATTTTACCAAGATGATGTACATGACTTAAGGATCATCATGGTATGCTCCCTTGTTGAAATCGCAACCTCTAGCCTTCTCAATTGATCAATTTTACCATTTTGTCCTTAATTGAACAAAATGCAAAAGTTGTAGTTTTGCCTCCCGGGAGAAGGGAGAGGGCTAGGCGATTTCTCTGATATGTTAGGTCGACAATATTGAGGAGGTGTGAGGTTGAAAATCTCATGCCTCTCTCACATAGATAAATGAATCTCTTGCTGACAAACTTTTAGCTCTCTGCCTCCTTTGCTACATGAAGAAGGTGACAGCTTTCCTAAGAGCAGGGCGCCCTCTCCTCATTATGGGAGACGACTTGGGCTTGTTATGTGAGCCCATAAGATGTTTCTTCATCCTATGGTATGATGACATACAACTTCTTTTTTTACTGCTTGTCTTCCTAGATGACAGCAGTATTAAAGGAAACTGCCTTTTCATGACCTACATGCCACTTTCCTTAGTCAGGGGCGGCATTCAAGGGAAAATTAATAATAATTATTATGAAAAATAATTATTATTTAATATTTATTTAATAAATTTCGGTCCTTATTAATTAATTACAAGAGTTTCCTAATTCTATCAAAACTAGGGTGGTGCAGAAATTAAGTTTCATCAGGATTTTTAATCAAATCTTGACCACACATCAGGATTTCATCAGGATTAAAGGTTGAGTGATTAAATTAATCAATTTTACAAATTTAAGTAACTAAACCGATTCTGTTAGGTGACCAAATCATAAACTTATGTAAAATTAAGTGATTAAATTTATAAATTATCCTTTTTAATATTTAGAAAAATACAAATGACTTATATACCCTAGAAAATTTTACGAAACTAACAAAATATCGATTACAAAATGACAAAAAAAACCAACCATAAAAAAAATTATAAGGTTCATATACAAAATGACTTATTCCCCCTCTTTATATATATGTTTTATAATTTATACTATATATATATAATATAATATTATTCACTTTGGTTTTAAATAAATTTATCATCTAGTGAGTTGCTGTTGTTTGAACGGTGTTTCCGACTTTCTATTAAAGTATATATAGGTTTTAATAGTAACCTCTCATATCGTCACTCATCAATGTACCACCAAAATATTCCAAAATATTATAATTGATGACCTTATCCTAATCTTTTACTCTCTCTCTCTCTATATATATATATTAAACAGAAAATAAACTATCAAATTAATTAATAACATTGTGTATATATATATATTAAACAGAAAATAAACTATCAAATTTTTTTGGTATTAATAAACTATCAAATTCATTAATAACATTATATATATATATATATGTTTGACCCAAAAAATGTATATATATGTTCCTTAATAAACATAACTCAGACATAGACTATCATGATATATTATTCTAAGAGATAATTTTGAATAGATGGATATATAATTAATTAATTAAAAAAGTATAACATTAAATAATGATTTTATCAATAAAATATGAACCATAATTGGAAAGAAGAATAATATGTTATAGAAATGTCCAAAATGATTGAGACCCACCCTTGATCTCATCAGAAACATAGTATATCTTAGCCATTAATAATGCAAAAAAATCTGAGGAAGCGGCCACCTCTTCGTACCCTTTATTTCCACCTTTCGATGAACGTACTTCCGTGTCAATTGTTGGATATGTCAACTCTCAATCTGTTAAACCGATTTTAAAAGCTTGATGGAATGTATCTGTACGTGGTAGGTTTCTTTATAGATTTCTACACATTTTTTTTATAACAATCGTTGATATTACATTTCTTACTTGATTTTA
>AWUE01013660.1:0-24894 GCA_001974825.2 Corchorus olitorius | reverse complement strand
GTTATAAAGATATTAGATTTAATTAAATAAAAATAGAGGTTTTAGTTAAGAAATATATTCAAAAAATAAGAATATAACCTTCGATTCAAAAGTTTTACAACATTTACTTTTATACATTCATGATATAAATAGATATAGATAAAATCGAATTGGTTTATTAAACTGATTGGACTGACTCAATATTTCTCCAAATCTCTATTGATTCAATCTCCGGTTTAGGTTTAAAAATTATATATAATCACATATAATTGAGTTGGCAACTTGTTTTTTTTTCTCCTATCCGGTATCCAGAATTTTGCTCTGACTAATCTGAAGTATCTGAATTTGGTGGGTGAGTCTACCAACGTGGGTGACTGTATACGTAAAGTATCGAATCTGAGATCTACTTAAATTAGAACAAGTCGCTTAACACTCGATCAAACCTGACGTTAGTAGCAACTTGTAAGTAGCATATATAGTTTTGTTAATGTACCAAGAGGAATATCCTCTTTGGGGAGTCAAAGATCCAAAGGTTTAAACCTTAAAGAAGGGATGATGATTTTCTCTTTCTCCCGACAAACTATTTGAAACCCATCCATCATCAACATGAAAACCTTTCAATCTTGGAAAGGATACCAAAAAAAAGAACAAGAAACCAAAAGGATTCTTTTTTATACATACCAAAAGGGAAATTTAAGTATATTTGGGCCCGTTTATTGGTTGTGACCTTAACATCCATTACACATTGTTTTTAAAGATATCCATTACAAATTTTATTATTATTATTATATTATTATTATATATCTTACATATTATTTTTGTAATTAGGTGAAATTACTAAAGGCTTATTCTAACTTTTAACCTGGGACGACATTATCACCATGTTTTAGTCATCTCTCACATGCGGTTACACTGAATCATTCGTATTCCATCTCTCTATAACCTCATAAATCATATTTATTATATTTAAATCCACAGAAAACGCGTTCATATTTACAGAGAAAAAAACTATAAAAATTGACTCATATGATAATAACAAATTTTAATTAGATTGATTATGAGTAGTTTTTATGTAAAAATGTAATATATAAATAAAAATATAATATTAAAATAATTAATAAATAACTGGGTTCGAGTAGTGGGTACCCTAAGATCACTACCCGAACCTTATCTGAACCCGTCACGGGTACTAAAACTACTACCTGTACCCTACCCTAACCCTACTTAATCGGGTCAGGTAGTGTCGAGTACCCTATTAACAACTACCCACTTGCATCCATAGAATTTATTTTTGAAGGATGTTTAAGAATGTATTTTTTTGAAGGATATAATTACATTACTAAGTGTGGAAACAAGTATACACTCGCAAAACAAATAATAGGTATAAACAAGTATACCCACATTAAAATTCCCTGTAGCGCAAGCGCGGGGTACCCCTCTCGTTATTATTATAATGATTTGCTACTTAATATTGAAATTGACTACACAGTACTCCCTCTGTTCCTATTTATAAGTCACAACCCTTTATTCATTTTTATTTGTCATTTTACACTATCAAGAAAGAATTAATTACTTATTTTTCAAATGTATTAGTATTCTTTAATTAAGGAGAGATGATGAGTATATGTGTATAGGTGAATATTTAATTAAGATTGTTATGGGAAAGTAGACTAAAATATGCATAAAATTTTCAAACCAACTAACTTTCAACTACTTTTCTTGGTTGGAGATTTCGGTTATCTACGACTCATAATAAGGAAAAGAGGGAGTAGTAAATAGTCCTCTTCTTTCCCATAATCCCACACTGTCTATCCTAAAATTCGAACTCGAGATCTCACACAAGAAATCCCCAGCTTTTAATTGTTGTGGTGTCCCCTTGAGGACATTGCATTACACATTTAGTATATTATACATAAAAATGTCTTTTAAAAAAAGTGGAGTTAAACTTTGTAAAATTATAAGGTTAAAATTTATGTCACATTTTTATTATATGCATGTGAATCTTTGTTACTATTTGTTAGCAAATGTTGCATAATTATGGGTATTTTAAGTGTAAGAATGGGTAGATTAATGTAATTAAATTGTTTTAATTAGTTTGTAAACCCATAACTTATGTTTTAACCATAGCTATTAAATTCGCACCGGTCTGACGGTCCGATCGTTTGACCTGGTGACCCGTGGTTTAAACCGATCGGGTCATTAATTGGACTGTTTTTTCAATTGACCCGGTGAAACCTATTGACTCATACGGGATTTATTGACCCAACAGGTCATTTTTTAAATAAAATTACCTTTTTAACCTTACTTATTTGTAATTTTTTGATATGATATTAGGGTAAAATAAAACTTACATAAAGTTGGCTGCTAAAAAAATTTACATGTAAAAATCCAAAAAAAAGTTAGCTACTAAAAAAATTTTACATGTAAAAAACCAAAAAAATATTTAAAACCCTAATTAGCTTGAATTTTTAATATAATTAATTAATGTATAAAAATATAAAAAAATATTTTGATATATATTATTAACCAGACATTGACCCGATTAACCCTAATGTTGGACCGTTTGACCTGTCAAATAATTGTACATATGAAATATGAATTAGTGTGATTATTTTCAAACTAAAAACCTTATAATAATAAATCTTAAGTTACTTATCCTGTATATTTTAAATTTAAGCTTAATCTTTGTGAAATTATTGCTAAATATTGTTCAGAAAAACATAAAATAAATAAATAAAGGGTACGAATTAAATAAATACTAATAAATGACTTTCCAAAAAAAAAAGTCATTGCACTTGAGTCATTGGCTTAATAATAAGTGCATACTTTTTAAAACCTAATGGTTTTTGGTTCAAGCCCTACTATATGTAAACTGCATTTGAATTTTGTGCCCCTTTGTAGGTTTTCTTAGCTTGTTATCTTCATGAAAACATGAAATAGTGGTTTGTTTTTATGAATTCTCATTGGATCTTTGAGCGTTTAGACAACTACTCCCTCTGTTCTTTATCATAAGTCATAGATAACTGAAATCTTCAACCAAAGAAAGTATAAATTTTTGCGAGTTTAATTAAAAGAATTAATTGTGCTTATGAATGATATATTTCAACAAAGCAAAGTAGTTGAAAGTAGTTGATTTGTAAATTTTATGCATATTTTAGTCTATTTTCCCGTAAGATCCTTAATTAAATATTCACTTATACACACATATTCATCATATCTTCTTAATTAAAGAAAGACACATTTGGAAAATAAGTAATTAATGTTTTCTTTATAGTGTAAAATGATAAATAAAAAGGAAACAAAGGGTTGTGTCTTATAAATAGGAACAGAGGAGTATATATTTGATAGGTGCCTTGTTGAAATTAATTTTTGCGGGTTTAATTAAAACATTAATTGTGCTTATGAATGATATGATATTGTTGAAGTCTTGAAGATTATTAGGACCCCCGTAATTCTGATAAAACGACTTCGAGTTTAGCATTTTTGGACCCACCAAGAAAGTTCCTGGGCTAATAAACCATAACCTGCTTTCGTGAATTGAAAGGAGGGCAGGGTGGTGGGTTTAAGATCTTGATCGAGTAAACTGGCTTCATTCTTTAAAATCTTAGTAAGTATGAAAGTGACATTAATTGATGAGATATTTGCTATAGGTTCATTACGTCAATTTTCAACATTTTTGTCCTCTATAACTGGCCTGGCTGACTGCTGAGCTTTACAGAGAAGTTTTTTTTTTTTTTTCATTCATCCATCTGCATTATTATCCTTTTGTCCATTTTAAATAAGGTGCTCCCTTCCCTTTCATTCCTATCCACACCAGCTAGCTCATAAGTACACTCTTTGTTTTTTTTTTTTGTGTTTTTTCCTTGTTCGTTGCTTTTATAAGTAGGTAAGAGAATGGAAGAATTAAAATACAAATTAGTAGGGAATAAAAACATGAATTTCATGTGGCAAGTTTTATCTTATTCTCATGGTGTTGTAATTGAGTTTTCTTTTCTTTTCTTGTACGGTACAAGAGGTTATAAAAATGACTTTTACTAGTTAAGAGTAAAATGAACATGGAAGTGTTCTCGATAGGTTTGCTTCACCAACATCCTTTTAAGTGGTGCATGGGAAAACCTATATATAGGGTTAAATTTCTTTTTTTTTTTTATTTACCGGTTCGATGGGTAAATACAAAACCAGTTAGTAGTAAGCTCTAACCATGAAAACAACAATACACAAGATTATTAAAATGTATGGTTCATAGCCATGTTATGCTGGTTTGCACTCTAGTTGCCGGGGCTGCCATTCTATTGGCTTGACCACTCAAGGGGTGTTCCTTTCTCATTATTATCAGCTTGATTTCCCGTCTGAGATGTTCGATGTCTTGCATTATGGGATGAATCTTCCATGAGCCATTTGCCTTGTATTTTATGCTTGTGTTAATCTTCTTTTTCTTGACCCATAGAGTTGATTCATGGATATTAAATTGGTTGAGGATTTGGAGTATTTCCCTCAGCATCATTGCCACTGCTTGTTGGTGGCTTGTGCTCCTAATACTCCTGCTAATTTGGATGAATCGAATTTCCTCTTGTGATTTGCATATGAAGTAGGTGTATTCAAACCAGCTATGGTTGACTATATTCCTCTGCAAGTCCAAAGCTACATCCCATTTGCTTTCTTCCTGAGTCTCTTATATGAAGGCTCTCCTTTCCCTCTTCCTTGATACACTTCCTTGTTCAGCCTCATCTGCTGCATGGGCTTCTCCCCATTGTGACTAGAGCTCTCTCGAATGTTTAACAATCAATCCCCAGAGGGTTAGCCTTCTCACCTTTAAAGATTGTGTTATTCTTCTGGGTGAGTGGATCCAAATGCACCAAAGTATGCTTGCAAACTGGCACGCAAAATTCCTCTGGTTTTCTTCTTCCATTCCTCCATAAATCAACCATTCTTTTATCCATTCAGCCAGACTTGTGATTCTGAAAGCATCAATTTTTAGTGTAAGATTGCAAGCAAACCACATTGCTCTTGCATTGTCACAAGTAAGAAAGAGATGTTTTTTGGTTTCCTGAATCCTGATCATGTTCCCGGTAGAGTAGACATTCACTTGGTAGTCCTATTCCTCTTCTGTTAAATTCTTGTCTTGTGGGGAGGCGACTGTTGCAAATTTCCACAGGAAAATAGTAATTTTCATTGGCAGTTTACATTTCCATAACCTGCTCCACGCCTTTTTTGGCCATGAGTTTCTTCCATTGCTCGTACTTCCATTTCTCTCTTGTTCCAGGACTCTGTAGCTAGATCTGATCTTGTACTTTCCATTGTTGGTGTAGCTTCACACTGCACTATCTTTCACATTCACAGTTGAAAATGGTTCATGTGTTAGTTTAAAGGCTATGTCAGTTTAATTTGTTCTTCCTCACATACTTGTTGTATCCTCCATCTTTTGGTAGTTTGATCAATGAATGTTACAATTCTTTTGCATCTTCCTTCTCTTGAAATCTAGGATGGTACAGATTTCCATTTTGTATAACTAGGTCCTCTCCATTTCCAATCTACCACTTGATGCCTTTTATCATGAGGTTCTTGCCTTCTAATATTCTCTTCCATGTTCATGAGTCTCCAGGTTTGCTTTCCACATTTTGGAATTTTTTCTTATTGTAGTATTTCCCAAGCATGATCTTTGGTATTTCTTCTACTTGATTCTGAATGATTTTCCAGGCTTGTTTTTCTAGCAGAGCTTTGTTTACATCTTCATTTCTTCTAAATCTCATGCCTCATTTTCCTTCTGGTCTACACAAATGTTCCCAGTTTTTCAAATGCAATTTCCTCGTATGCTCCTCATGTCCCCACCAGAAGTTCCTAACAATTACTCCCTCCCATTCAAAATAAGTGAAACACTAAGAATATTATACAGACCAAGGCAATGATTAGTTGGTTTTAAATTTAGTAAAAACTCACTTAAAATGACATAACTACCCTTCTAAAAATTTGTATAAACAATTAATTAATAAATCTTCTCTCCCTTCCCAACTTTCCAAGATTACTTAAAAGTTCAACCACTTTAATTAACACTTAGGGCTATATATGGAAAAAAGAGTAAAATTGCATTGGTTTTGTAATTGCTTCACTTATTTTGAAAGATTGCAAAAATTAAAATGTTTCACTTATTTTGTATGGGAGGGAGTATGTCAACTCTTTCACATATATTCTTTGGAGCTTTAAAGCATGAGAGAGTATAGATTGGGAGATTTGACAGAGTGGACTTGGCCAATGTCAATCTTCCTCCCTGGGATAATAGCATTCCTTTCCAGTGTGCCAACTTGGTTTCAAATTTATCAATGATACTTTGAAAAAAAAACTTTTTTGAGTGTAATTTCCCCAGCTCCACACCTAGGTACTTCCCCGCGGGTTCCTTTGTGAGTTTTATTTTGAGGTTCCTAGCAATGATTCTCTTCAATCTCGGATGACAGCCTGGATTTATGTAGAGCTTAGACTTTTTTTGGTTGATTATGAGCCTCGATATTCTGCTAAACTCTTACAGTATCTTGTTGATCCCTTTGACATGTTTCCAAGTTCAATCTCATAAAGATGAAACTGTCACTAGCAAATAAAAGATGACTCACTGCAGGGTTCATTCTAGCTACCTTGACACTTGTTATTTCCTTCAATTCCTCTGCTCTCATTATCATGCATGACAACGCATTTTGGCATATGATCAAAAGGTAGGGAGAGAGTGTATCTCCCTACCTCAGTCCTCTCTCGGGCATGATTAGAGTTGATTGATCCCCATTTACTAAGATTTGTTAACTCACAGTCGAGATGCAACTTGCTATGATCTTAATCCAATGCTCATTGAAACCCATGATTCTCAAAGTTGCTTTGACAACCTTCCAATTAAGCTTGTTATAGACTTTTTTTAAATCCAGCTTAATTGCTCCCAAAGCTCCTTTTCCCTTTTTTTCCTCTATATGCAATGAAGGACCTCATTTGCTATGATAATATTATCACATATATTTCTTCCCTTGACAAAGGCATTTTGAGCTGGGGATATGAGGTTAGGTAAAACATGCTTGACTTTATTAAGAATGGCTTTTGAAGCAATTTTGTAAGCCACATTGCAAAGACTGATGGGGCGATAATCATTTGTAGACTCTGGGTTTGTGTCTTGAGAATCAAAGCTACTTGGGTTTTGTTCAACTCACTCAATAGAAAATATGAATTAAGGAAAGCAAGTGTGGCATTGATTGTTACCTCCTTTTTGTTGGAATTTTTATAAAACAAGGCTAAGTTTTCTAGTTTGACAGCAACTGGAACAGTGAAAAAATAGCAGAATAGGGAGAGAAAAAATATTAGAGATTGTGGAAGGCTTAATACATACTGAACTTCATAAAAATATATATATACACCAGATTTTTACATTCAAAATTTGAACTTAAGAGTTTTGGCTCCAAACTTAAGCTATGATTAAAAATCTAATCATGCTAAAAAGTAACAGTCACATCAAAGCAAATACAGCTCTTATTAGCCACCAAAAAACAGAATAAAACATGAGCTTAGCTTCTAAAGCTTGGCTCCCATAAACAGCTTGAACTTATGAATTTCAAGCCACCAAAGATTAAAACAAGAGCTGATGAACCAAAACACAACTAACATTAACTGATTTCAACAAAAGACAATCTGATATAAACCAAAATAAAGCCAAATGCTACTGGTTCAACCAATTCTAACACTCCTCCTTGGTTGAATAGCAGCAAACACCAAGCTCCTTCCTTAAGAACTCAAACCTGTTCTTTGGCAAAGGTTTTGTCAAAATGTCAGCAAGTTGTTCATGAGAATTGCAGTGCACCAGATCAATTTCATTCTCTTGCTGAGCTTCTCTAACAAAATGATACTTTATCTTCAAATGCTTGGTCCTGCCATGAAAAACAGGATTTTTGGCGATAGCTACAGCGGATTGGTTGTCACAAAAGATCCGAATTGCTTCAACTGCTGCTTGCTTCAAGATCAATCAAAAGTTTCTTCAACCAATGGCCTGATTAACAGCAGCTGCAGTAGCAATATATTCTGCTTCTGCTGTTGATTGAGCAACGGTGTCCTGCTTCTTAGAGTTCCAAGTAAATACACCTGCTCCAAAAGTAAACAAATACCCTGAGGTACTTTTCATATCATCACAAGAACCTGCCCAATCGCTATCCACAAAGCCTTTTAAACACATCTCAGCAGAACTTCCAAACCATACACCATAATCAGCAGTACCCTTCACATATCTCAACACCCTTTTTGCTGCTCTAAAGTGCAGCTCACTTGCACAATGCATAAATCTGGAGAGTAAACTGACATCAAACATGATGTCAGGTCTGGTAGCTGTCAAATACAACAGACATCCGATTAAACTCCGATAAATTCCTTCATCAACCTTAGTTGAACCATCTTCCTTGCTAAGCTTTTCACCTTGTGGCAGTGGAGTAGAGACATCCTTGCAATTGTCCATCTTAAACTTCCTTAGAACTTCATTGGCGTATTTCTTTTGTCTAATGAAAATTCCATTATCAGTTTGATGAACTTCCATCCCAAAAAATAAGTCATTAACCCCAGATCAGTCATCTCAAAAGCATTCATCATATCACTTTTAAATTGATGCACTAAATCAGCATTACTACCAGTCACCAATAAATCATCAACATACAAGGAGACAATGAGCAAATCAGTACATGATTGCTTCACATAAAGAGTAGCTTCACTTTTGCTCCTTTCAAAACCAAGTTGCAATAGATGAGAATCTATTCTGGTATACCAGGCTCTTGGAGCCTGCTTCAATCCATAAAGAGTCTTCTTCAACAAATAGACTTTATCTTCATGACCTTGCACCACAAACCCTTCAGGCTGATGAACATAAATTTCTTCTTCAAGAAAACCATTGAGAAAAGCTGATTTAACATCCAGTTGATAGATTTTCCAAGAATTTTGAGTTGCCAAAGCCAATAAAAGCTTGATGGTGTCATGCCTTGCAACCGGTGCAAATGTCTCTGAAAAATCCACCCCATATTGTTGAGAGTAGCCTTTCACTACCAATCTTTCTTTCAACTTATTCACAGAACCATCAGGGTTGAGTTTGGTTCTGTAAACACATTTCACGCCAATCACTTTCTTATTACTTGGCTTATCAGCGAGCTGCCAAGTCTCATTCTTTTCAATCATGTTCATCTCCTCCTGCATAGCTTCCTTCCAACCTGCTGTTTGCATAGCTTCATTGAAGTTTGCAGGTTCCAAGATAGCAAGATTGCAGCTTTGATAAATATCAGAGAGTGTCCTTGTGCCTATAACAGGTGCATCATCAACATTTTCAACTTCAATTTCTTCTTCAGCCTGATCAAAAACAACCTCCTCTTGACTTGGAGATTGAACTTCTAATTTCTCCCAATTCCATTTACCAAATTCATCGAACTTTACATCTCTGCTAACAAAGACTTTACCAGTTACAGGATTATAAATCCTATAACCTTTAGAATTGTTGCTATAACCAATGAACACCCTTGGATCACTCTTCTTGTCAAGTTTTTCCCTTTTTACATTGGGAACCCAAGCATAACAAATACAACCAAAAATTCTGATGTGATCTACAGTTGGTTTAACTCTAAACCAAGCTTCAAATGGAGTTTTCCCATCAACAGCCTTAGTCACCAGCTTGTTCAACAAATATACAGCCGTATTGGCTGGTTCAGCCCAAAACTTCTTAGGCAAGTCCTTTTCAAACATCAAGCATCTGGCCATATCCATCACAGTCCTATTCTTTCTCTCACACACTCCATTTTGTTGTGGCGAGTATGTGACCGTGAGTTGGTGCTCAATACCAGCATCAATACAAAACTGCTCAAATCGGTCTGATGTATATTCAGACCCATTATCTGTTCTAATGACCTTCAATTTACAATTACTTTGGTTCTCAACCAAAGCCTTAAACCTCCAAAAAACTGCAGCAACTTCAAATTTCTGCTTCAAGAAATAAATCCAAGTCATTATTGATAGGTCATCAATAAACAGAATGAAATACCTGCTGCCATTCAAAGACAAAGTTTTTTGTGGACCACAAACATCAGAGTGAACGAGCTGAAGTTTCTCGGATGCTCTCCAAGCTTGTCCTGATGCAAATGGCAGCCTACTTTGCTTACCAAGCTGACAAACCTCACAAACATTCTTATTTGTCTGAATGGAAGGTAAGCTTCTCACCACAAAGATGAATTATCCACCAAATTCACATGAGCATCATTAGTTTCAAAATTCAAGTAAAAAGTTCTACGAACCATAGGCAAAGTTAGCATCTCATTACCACTAGGCTCATAGATCATACAACTTCTCCCATTAAACAACAATATATAATCTTTTTCCAGCAACTGTCCAATACTTACAAGATTTTGAGCAATATCAGGCACAAATAAGACATCTGGAATAATTTTTGTACCTGATGGTGTTTGAATAAACACATCACCTTTCCCAAAAGCTTCAAGATAGTCTCCATTTCCAATCATCACCTTCGTGTAGTAGGTTTTGTCCAAGGATTTGAACATCCTCTCATCTGAAATCATGTGATGCGTACCACCGCTGTCAAGGAGCCAACATTGCTTGCTAAGTTGGGTGCTAGCATAGCATGTGGCCACAAAGAGATGTTCATCTTGCTGCTGGTTGCTGTCAGCTACTTGAGCTTGAGTCCTCTACTGTAGTTGATTTTTATTCTTACAAACTCTTTCAACATGGCCCATTTCTTTGCAAGACCTACACTGGATATTAGGATTATACCAGCAAAGTCTCTCCAAGTGAGTTGTCTTTTTACAATGAGGACATGGAGGAAACTTCTTCTTGCCTCCTTCCTTGCTGCCTTCACCAACTTTTTTCTCCTTATCCTTATTTTCACCTTGACCCTTCCTACCTTTACCACCATGAAAATCTTTTCCTCTTGTCTTAGCCACAAGAGCACCTTCAACAGCTTGTTCATGTCTATTGGCTCTTCTTTGCTCAAGAGCATAAAGAGCATTGATGATTTTTGACAAAGTAACTTCAGATATGTCTCTGGAGTTTTCAATGGATAAAATTGTGACCTCATACTTCTCAGGAAAAGTATTGACCACGTTCTGAACAACTCTTCTTTCGGTGTACTCATTGTCCCCAAGAAGCCTCATCTTGTTCATCAGCCTAAACTAAGCTCATGTTCATCAGCCTCCGAGGAGTTGTTTTGAAATATAAATGACTTATGTTTAGACAACTAATTATGATAAGTTGTGTAGTTTAGGCTGGAGGAACCTTACTGGTGCCTAAATCAATAAGGGCTATATAATGTTTGGGTACTGGAAGATTGATGTAACATGTATCTTCACCACAATTTTTTTTCATCCAAGAAATGAGCAACAATGGTCTCGGAGTTGCCAAGGTGCAAGAGAAGGAAAGGGGTCCAATAAACTTGGAGCGCATCGATCTTCCCAGATATTTGGAGCTTCAAAATGGTATATAACATTGAAAAAATAATATTATATGAAATTTGAATTGATGGGCTTTAGTCTTCTAGCTTCTAATGAGCTTTGATTTTTTGAGCCTGAGGGAACGAATCAATGACAATTAATCTATATACATCTTCTAAATTTAAACTATAGTTAACATCTTCTTATTTTTCAAAAAAAAAAAAAAAACAAAATACAAATTAGGTGTGGTAATTTACATACATTTCGGCAACGTCGACATAAAGTAAATTATGTAATGATAATTTTTATGAGTTGTAAAAATAATAGTACTATTTGATATTAGAGTACTGCATTACAAATCGTTTTTTTTTTGAAAAATTGCGTTACAAATTGTTGATAAATACCCTTTTAATTAACAACTTAAAAAAATAAAATAAATCGGAATCAGAGAATTGTCCCATATGATTAATTAAAACAGATAGGTGGCAATTCTTAATTCGTTTCTTGGATTATAATTGATATTTTAGTCAACACTTTGCTGGTGGGGAAGAATAACTAAGGAAACCGACTAATGGGGCTAGCAAAATAATTGTCACCAGCTTTGGCTTGGCTAGGGCCTTGGGCTGTCCCTTTGATATCGCTGGCTTTGTCTTCCGTTTTGTATTTGTCGTATTTGTACAAGAGCCCCCCTAAGGTTGCGAGAGTGTTGCCTGCTAGGGCATGCCGTCCAACCCAACCTTCGCCAACATTGAAACTCCCACCCCCGCCAGCAAGAAGAGTTTGAAGGTGAACAAGCACCAACGACAAGAGTACAAAAGAAGTTTTCAAACCCATTTGCAATTTCTTGATTTTCCTTTTAATATCCAATGTTAATATAATATGGCCTTTATATATAAAGAGTTTTTAAAAGAACGTTGCAATTGTTTACTTATTAAAATAAACAGAAACTTGCTCAAACAAATAGGAGAAACAAAAAATTGCTCAAACAAATAAAATGAACTAAATTAGTTAGTAATCTAAAGGAAAATGGCTCCAGTTGCATGCGAGACAATCAGGCGGGGTATGCAAAACCCTTAACAAAAAGCTATATAAATTGGGCAAATCTATCTAACACCACCTTGGTTTTTGGATTGGATTAACATGTTTTAGTTAGAGTATCTGTCTGCTTTATAACAAAAATGGTATATATGCAGTGACTTCCAATAATTTTGGCAAAAAAAAAAAGTAACTTCCAACAATCAAACTGATTGGATGATGCATGTGAGTTTAGGTTACTTTCTCTTACAAACTCTGCACCTCCAAAAAGATTCTTGGACAAAACCATTCATGTACATGTACGTAAATAAATCTTACAACGCAATTTTTGTTTTTATTGCTTTATTATGTTTTTTTTTGTTTCGACAAAATTAATGAAAGTTACCAATTATTGGAACATATTGCAGGATTCATATGGGCAATATGCAGGATATTCAAGAAAAATGATTAATTTAAATTTAATTTGAAGATAGATAATCTTTAAAATAAAAAAATATTAGAACCCTACTCTTCATATCAGTGTAATCCTTAGACATGTCATTGTCTTCATTTATCTCTTGGGATTAATTTTTTCCCCATCCAGCATTGTCAACATTATTGTGTAAAGCCAAATATCTTTTACAACATATTTAGTCCCATCAGGATAAATAATGATATCCCCCACCCCATATCATCAAAAGTAAAATACAAACACCAAACTTGTAGATGTTATCATACCCCAACAGTAAAAGTAGACCTAATGACTTCCAAAATAACATAGCAACACTTAATTATTACAAGGTTTACAAAGTTGTTTATTATGATGATCCCAACAAAAAACAGTGGAATGATTGTTAAATTCAAGTTGAAATTAATGTGATCTACAGAGGATCATCTGCAGGGGCTTACAGGGCGAACAAGGCTTTTGAAAGTCTCAACAAAATGAGGTGAAGAGTATTACCTTTGCCAATTGCCTCTCATGGACAGGGTTAAGCGCAAGAATCTAACTGATTGCTTTGGCAAAAACACGCCAAATGAAATTTGTTGCAACGGTACAACACAAAAAGATCATGCTAGGTTTGCTCCTCGACATGCAAGATATTATCCGCTTTGACTTATTATATTACAGTTAGAAGTCTTCAATACTCAGTGGTCTAATTGACATTCCTTTTTAAACAGTATAAGAAGCTAGTATCTTCATATAAGGAGTTCTTCGCTCTATGAAAAATGATAATATAAGAAATAGAAATTCTCTTAATTATCGGACAAATAATTGTGCACCTGAGCCGAACCTTCCTGCTAAGAGATCTAAAATGGTGTGACAATTTATGAATTTATGCGAGGAATGGTAAGTGAAGATCCTTCAACTATGGAATGATTAATTTATATTTAATTTGAAGATATTTAATCCTCAAAATTAAAATATCAAAGCCCTACTCTTCATATCTCTATTTTCCTTTGGAACGCCATTGTCTTCATTTCTCCCTTAAGATAAATTGTTTTCCTCATCCAGCTTTGTCAAGATTGTTGTACAAATCCAAATATCTTTTACAACATACTTAGTCCCATCAGGATACATAATGACATCCCCAACCCATACCATCGAAGGAAATATACAAAAACCAAAATTGTAGATGTTATCAACACCCCAACAGTAAAAGTAGTGCCAATGACCCCCAAATTAGCATAGCAAAACTTAATTATTACAAGGTTTACATAGTTGGTTATCATGATGGTCCCAACAAAAACTAGTGCATTGATTGTTAAATTCTAGATTAAAATAACCTGGTCTATAGAGGGTCCTCTGCAGGGGCTTACAAGGCGAGCAAGACTTTTGAAAACCATAACAAGGCTCCAGAAAAAGGTGAAGGGTATCACCTCAGCCAATTGGTTCTCATGGACAGGGTTAAGTTCAAGAATCCGACTGATTGCTTTGGCACAAACACGCCAAATGACATTTGCTGCAACAGTAGACCACAAAATAATCATGCTAGTTTTGCTCCTCCACTTGTAAGATATTATTCGCTTTTACTTACTATATTACTGAAAAAGTCTTTTTGTTGATAGAAGTCTTCAGTACTCAATAGTCTAATTGTTATTCTTTTTTTGCACAGTATTAGAAGCTAGTTTCTTCATATAAGGATTTTTTCGCTCAATGGAAAATGACAATATAAGAAATATAAATTCTTTTAATCGTCAAACTAATAGTTGTGAAGCAGAGCCCAACCTTCCTGCTAAGAAATCTAGAATGGTGTGAAACATGCTGTAAAGTTGCGACAAAGGCAATTTGTGAATTTATGCGAGGAATGGTAAGTGAAGATCTTTCAATTATAGAATGTTTGATCTATATTTAACCTGAAGACAATTAATCTTCAAAATTAAAGATATCAGAGCTCTACTATTCACATCTTTGTTTTCCTTTGGCATGTCATTGTCTTAATTTCTCCCTTGGGATAAATTTTTTCCCTCATACGGGTTTGTCAACATTATTGTGTAAAGCCAAATAGCTTTTACAACATTGTCTTCATTTCCTAACACAACCTTGGTTTTTAGATTAGATTAACATGTATTACTTAGAGTATTTGCTGCAACGGTACAACACAAAAAGATCATGCTAGGTTTGCTCATCCACTTGCAAGATACTATCCGCTTTGACTAATTATATTACAGTTAGAAGTCTTTAATACTCAGTGGTGTAATTGGCATATTTTTTTGAACAATATTAGAAACTAGTTTCTTCATATAAGGAGTTCTTCGCTCTATGGAAAATGATAATATAAGAAATAGAAATTCTCTTCATTATCGGACTAATAATTGTGCTCCTGAGCCGAACCTTCTTGCTAAGAGATGTAAAATGGTGTGACAATTTATGAATTTATGAGAGGAATGGTAAGTGAAGATCCTTCAACTATGGAATGATTAATTTATATTTAATATGAAGATATTTAATCCTCAAAATTAAAATATCAGAGCCCTACTCTTCAAATCTCTATTTTACTTTGGAACGCAATTCTTACTCCATTTCATAGATTCCAATAGAGTTCTAATATGTATTATAATTGATATTTTAGTCAACAATTTGCTGGTGGGGAAGAATAACTAAGGAAACCGACTAACGGGGCTAGCAAAACAAACAGGAACAACATGAATTGGAAAGCTAAGCCATCATCACCAGCTTTGGCTTGCCTAGGGCCTTGGGCTATCCTTTTGATATTGCTGGCTTGTCTTTCGTTTTGTGTTTGTCGTATTTGTACACGATGCCCCATAAATGTTGCAAGAGTGTGTCCTGCCAGAGCACACCGTCCACCCGCCTCCGCCAACGTTGAAACTCCCAATCCCGCCAGCAAGAAGAGTTTGAAGGTGAAGAAGCACCAACAGCAAGAGTATAAAATAAGTTTTCAAACCCATTTGCAATTTCTTGATCTTCCTTTTAATATCCAATGTCAATATAATGTTGCCTTTATATATGAAGAGTTTTTAAAAGAACGTTGCAATTGTTTACTAATTAAAATAAACAGAAACTTGCTCAAACAAATAGAAGAAACAAAAAATTGCTCAAACAAATAAAAGAAACTAATTAGCTAGTAATCTAAAGGGAAATGGCTCCAGCTGTAGGCGAGACAATCAGGCGGGGTATGCAAAATCCTTAACAAAAAGCTATATAAACGGGGCATATCTATCTAACACCACCTTGGTTTTTGGATTGGATTAAAATGTTTTAGTTAGAGTATCTGTCTGCTTTATTACAAAAATTGTATATATGTAGTAACTTCCAACAATTTTGGCAAAAAAAAAGTGACTTCTAACAATCAAACTGACTGGATGATGCATGTGAGTTTAGGTTACTTTCTCTTACAGACTTGCACCTCCAAAAAGATTCTTGGACAAAACCATCCCTATATATGTACGTAAACAAATCTTAAAACACAATTTTTTTTATTGCTTTATTATGTTTTTTTTTTCGACATAATTAATGAAAGTTACCAATTATTGGAACATATTGCAGGATTCATATGGGAAATATGTAGGGTATTCAAGAAAAATGATTAATTTAAATTTAATTTGAAGATAGTTAATCTTCAAAATGAAAAAATATCAGAACCCTACTCTTCATATCAGTGTAATCCTTTGACAAGTCATTGTCTTCATTTCTATCTAACACCACCTTGGTTTTTGGATTGGATTAACATGTTTTAGTTAGAGTATCTGCTGCAACGGTACAACACAAAATGATCATGCTAAGTTTGCTCCCCCACTTGCAAGATATTATCCGCTTTGACTTGTTATACTACAGTTAGAAGTCTTTAATACTCAGTGGTGTCATTGGCATATTTTTTTGAACAGTATTAGAAGTCAGTTTCTTCATATAAGGTGTTCTTCGCTCTATGGAAAATGATAATATAAGAAATAGAAATTCTCTTCATTATCGGACCAATGATTGTGCACCTGAGCCGAACCTTCTTGCTAAGAGATGTAAAATGGTGTGACAATTTATGAATTTATGGGAGGAATGGTAAGTGAAGATCCTTCAACTATGGAATGATTAAGTTATATTTAATATGTAGATATTTAATCCTCAAAATTAAAATATCAGAGCCCTACTCTGCATATATTTATTTTCCTTTGGAATGCAATTCTTAGTCCATTTCTTGGATTGCACTAGAGTTCTAATATGAATTATAATTGATATTTTAGTCAACAATTTGCTGGTGGGGAAGAATAACTAAGGAAACCGACTAACGGGACTAACAAAATATACAGGAACAACATGAATTGGAAACCTAAGCCATCATCACCAGCTTTGGCTTGCCTAGGGCCTTGGGCTATCCTTTTGATATTGCTGGCTTTGTGTTTCGTTTTGTGTTTGTCGTATTTGTACACGATGCCCCATAAATGTTGCAAGAGTGTTTCCTGTCAGGGCATGCCGTCCACTCCCGCCTCCGCCAACGTTGAAACTCCCAATCCCGCCAGCAAGAAGAGTTTGAAGGTGAAGAAGCACCAACAGCAAGAGTATAAAATAAGTTTTCAAACCCATTTGCAATTTCTTGATCTTCCTTTTAATATCCAATGTCAATATAATGTGGCCTTTATATATGAAGAGTTTTTAAAAGAACGTTGCAATTGTTTACTTATTAAAATAAACGAAAACTTGCTCAAACAAATAGAAGAAACAAAAAATTGCTCAAACAAATAAAAGAAACTAATTAGTTAATAATCTAAAGGGAAATGGCTCTAGCTGTAGGCGAGACAATCAGGCGGGGTATGCAAAAACCTTAACAAAAAGCTATATAAACGGGGCATATCTATCTAACACCACCTTGGTTTTTGGATTGGATTAACATGTTTTAGTTAGAGTATGTGTCTGCTTTATAACATAAATTGTATATATGCAGTAACTTCCAACAATTTTGGCAAAAAAAAAAAGTGACTTCTAACAATCAAACTGATTGGATGATGCATGTGAGTTTAGGTTACTTTCTCTTACAGACTTGCACCTCCAAAAAGATTCTTGGACAAAACCATCCCTGTATATGTATGTAAACAAATCATAAAACCCAATTTTTGTTTTTATTGCTTTATTATGGTTTTTTTTGTTTCGACATAATTAATGAAAGTTACCAATTATTGGAACATATTGCAGGATTCATATGGGAAATATGCAGGGTATTCAGAAAAATGATTAATTTATATTTGATTTGAAGATAGTTAATCTTCAAAATGAGAAAATATCAGAACCCTACTCTTCATATCAGTGTAATCCTTTGACATGTCATTGTCTTCATTTCTATCTAACACCACCTTGGTTTTTGGATTGGATTAACATGTTTTAGTTAGAGTATTTGCTGCAACGATACAACACAAAATGATCATGCTAAGTTTGCTCCCCCACTTGCAAGATATTATCCGCTTTGACTTATTATATTACAGTTAGAAGTCTTTAATACTCAGTGGTCTCATTGGCATATTTTTTTGAACAGTATTAGAAGCTAGTTTCTTCATATAAGGAGTTCTTCGCTCTATGGAAAATGATAATATAAGAAATAGAAATTCTCTTAATTATCGGACCAATGATTGTGCACCTGAGCCGAACCTTCTTGCTAAGAGATGTAAAATGGTGTGACATTTTATGAATTTATGGGAGGAATGGTATGTGAAGATCCTTCAACTATAAAATGATTAATTTATATTTAATATGAAGATATTTAATCCTCAAAATTAAAATATCAGAGCCCTACTCTTCATATCTTTATTTTCCTTTGGAATGCAATTCTTACTCCATTTCTTGGATTCCAATAGAGTTCTAATATGAATTATAATTGATATTTTAGTCAACAATTTGCTGGTGGGGAAGAATAACTAAGGAAACCGACTAACGGGGCTAGCAAAATAAACAGGAACAACATGAATTGGAAACCTAAGCCATCATCACCAGCTTTGGCTTGCCTAGGGCCTTGGGCTATCCTTTTGATATCGCTGGCTTTGTCTTTCGTTTTGTGTTTGTCATATTTGTAGACGAGGCCCCCTAAGTTTGTGAGAGTGTTGCTTGCCATGGCACGCCGTCCACCCCCGCCTCCGCCAACGTTGAAACTCCCAACCCCGCCAGCAAGAAGAGTTTGAAGGTGAACAAGCACCAACAACAAGAGTATAAAAGAAGTTTTCAAACCCATTTGCAATTTCTTGATCTTCCTTTTAATATCCAAAGTTAATATAATATGGCCTTTATATATGAAGAGTTTTTAAAAGAACGTTGCAATTGTTCACTTATTAAAATAAACAGAAACTTGCTCAAACAAATAGAAGAAACAAAAAATTGCTCAAACAAATAAAAGAAACTAAATTAGTTAGTAATCTAAAGGAAAATGGCTCCAGCTGTATGCGAGACAATCATGCGGGGTATGTAAAACCCTTCACAAAAAGCTATATAAACGGGGCATATCTTTCTAACACCACCTTGGTTTTTGGATTGGATTAACATGTTTTAGTTAGACTATCTGCTGCAACGGTACAACACAAAATGATCATGCTAGGTTTGCTCCCCCACTTGCAAGATTTTATCCGCTTTGACTTATTATATTACAGTTAGAAGTTTTAATACTCAGTGGTCTCATTGGCATATTTTTTTGAACAATATTAGAAGCTAGTTTCTTCATATAAGGAGTTCTTCGCTCTATGGAAAATGATAATATAAGAAATAAAAATTCTCTTCATTATCGAACCAATAATTGTGCACCTGAGCCGAACCTTCCTGCTAAGAGATGTAAAATGGTGTGACAATTTATGAATTTATGGGAGGAATGGTAAGTGAAGATCCTTCAACTATGGAATGATTAATTTATATTTAATATGAAGATATTTAATCCTCAAAATTAAAATATCAAAGCCCTACTCTTCATATCTCTATTTTCCTTTGGAATGTCATTGTCTTCATTTCTCCCTAGAGATAAATTGTTTTCCTCATCCTGCCTTGTCAACATTGTTGTATAAATCCAAATATATTTTACAACATACTTAGTCTCATCAGGATACATAATGACATCCCCACCTCATACCATCGAAGGCAATATACAAAAACCAAAATTGTAGATGTTATCAACACCCCAACAGTAAAAGTAGAGCCATTGACCCCCAAAACAGCATAACAAAACTTAATTATTACAAGGTTTACAGAATTGGTTATCATGATGGTCCCAACAAAAACTAGTGCATTGATTGCTAAATTCAAGATTAAATTAACCTGGTCTATAGAGGGTCCTTTGCAGGGGCTTACAGGGTGAGCAAGGCTTTTGAAAAAGATAACAAGGCTTCAAAAAAAGGTGAAGGGTATCACATCAGCCAATTGGTTCTCATGGACATGGTTAAGTTCAAGAATTCGACTGATTCCTTTGGCACAAACACACCAAATGACATTTGCTGCAATGAGTAGAGAACAAAATGATCATGCTAGGTTTGCTCCTCCACTTGCAAGATATTATCCGCTTTTACTTATTATATTACTGAAAAAGTCTCTTTGTTGAAAAAAGTCTTCAGTATTCAATGGTCTAATTGGTATTCCTTTTTTGCAGAGTATTAGAAGCTAGTTTCTTCATATAAGGAGTTTTTCGCTCAATGGAAAATGACAATATAAGAAATATAAATTCTCTTAATCGTTGGACTAATAGTTGTGCACCTGAGCCTAACTTTCCTACTAAGAAATATAGAATGGTGTGAAACATGCTATAAAGTTGCGACAAAGGCAATTTGTGAATCTATGCGAGGAATGGTAAGTGAAGATCTTTCAATTATAGAATGTTTAATTTATATTTAACTTGAAGACAGTTAATCTTCAAAATTAAAGTTATCAAAGCTCTATTATTCATATCTTTGTTTTCCTTTGGCATGTCATTGTCTTCATTTCTCCCTTGAGATAAATTTTTTCCCTCATCCGGGTTTGTCAACATTATTGTGTAAAGCCAAATAGCTTTTACGACATAATTAGTCCCATCAGGATTCATAATGACCTCCCCCACTCCATACCATCGGAAGCCAAATACAAAAACCAAACCTATAGATGTTATCATACCCCAATAGTAAAAGTTGGGCGAATGAGCCGCAAGAGATGTTATTATACCCCAATAGTAAAAGCAAACCCTCGGGAGACTATAACTCCTCCTTTATGGACACATAGAGGTTTAAAGGTTTGTGTCATATGCTAAATGCCATCGTATGCCTACGAAAGTGGAACTATTTTTGGATGATTGGTCTTACTCCCATGATTTTCAAAAATAAATTTTTTGTTTTCATACACATATTTGATTGATGATTTGATTATGGATGATAGATGCTTAGAATTTTAAGAATGCTTATTTCTTTGATTAAATCTTTAGCATGACATTGGAATTTCTTAGAATAAGTATATTTTTAGATTGTGATATGATCTTATTCATTCAATGCTTCCATGACTATTTACTTCTAGTACTTGTATTGAATCTTTTCGAGATTACATGTTTATGAATGTAAGTCTTGGATATGAAGATGATTAAGGTGTTTGTTTGATTAGCTAGAGCTAAAAAGCCAACCTTTGTAGATTGTCATTAGTAACCCGTTTTGAGCCTATTGAATATTTTAAGCCTTTTTCTTTTATAAGTTTATTTTTCCTAAAGAACCTTAGCCTGAAAAACAAGTTTATACCCCTATTCTTGGTTAATGGAGATATGGAATTGTTTGCTTTTGTTTCTTGGAGGAAGATGTAAAAGGAAAAGTGTGGGGGAGAATATGCCATGTATTTGGGGAAGCATTAGAGAATTTTGGTTACATGTTATTTATTGTATAAAGTGTTTTCATGGGAAGTAAAAAGGAGAAGACGTGCTTCTGATCTGTTCCACAGTTGTCACTCTGTAAAATGGAGTAAAAAGGAAGGAAATGAGGATAAGAGACATGGAATTGCAAAAGTATTACCCCTCTGAAAAAAATGCAAAAAAAAAAAAACCTTCATGAAACACTACTAGTTTAGTAACATTGTTCTCTAGTAAAGACTGAAAGAAACTTTTATCTAAGGGTTTATAATTAATCTCTTGATTCTCTACTAATACTTGAATACTTTGAATTCCTTATTCATTTCTTTCTTAAGCTCAGTCAACACTTTACCCCATTACAACCTAATAAAGTCCTTTTGATTTATACCCATGATTTTACTATTCTTTGGAGTAGTGGAGATTAGATGTATATACAAGCCTATGGTAAGTTATGGTCATGTGATGTCAATGATGATAAGTGAATTGGACTTATTTTATTATGCTTGTTTAAGAATGATGATGCTTGCTACTATTTGATCTTTAGGATTGAGTATTATCATAATTCTATGTCATCCTTGATTTCATGATTAAGTTGTTCTTAGGTGTGTGTATGCAAATCGAAAAACGATTTTGAAATGGTTTTTGTTTTGAGAGAAAGCACATTGATTAGCTAAGGGACTAGCAAAGTTCAAGTGTGGGGGAAATATGATCAGACCAAAATAGGGCATATTGTTATGGTCATTTCCCTATGTTTTTAGGTTTATTTATGCTTGATTATGCTTGATTATATCTCATTTTGTTTATATTTGTGATTATAGGTCTTGAAGATAAGAAAAGTGGAAAAGCACTATTTATCCTACTTTTTGTAGCTATTTTGATGAAATTATGGCACAAATATTTACATGGGATTTTCAAGAAGATTTTGGAGATTTTAAATTCGTGATTGAAGACTTTTTGAAGCTTAATTTTATGCTTGAAGAAGCCATGAAGATTATTGCTACAAGCATCTAAGATGGAAGTGTAGACACCCATTTTTGTCCCATATCCTTTATTTAAATCAATTTGTTGCTTAATTGGCATTAGGATCACCTAGGGGCATTTTGGTCATTTCCAAAAATTCAGGAGCATTTTGGTCATTTGCACGTTCAGGGGCATTTTGGTCATTTTAGGTTCACTTTTAATTTAAATTAGCAAATTCATTTTTAGTCATCTAAATTGCATTCTGAAAAACCCAAAAGAATTTTAGCATGGGCACCATGGCATTTCTGCATTTTTCATAGTTCAGATTCATTTAGTAGTTTAATATTCGTTGCATGTTAATCATATGGGTTAAGCCTGTTTTGTAATAGGACTAGTTTTCAAATGGCATTTTCATATCCAATTTAGTCTCACGTTCTTTTTAATTATATCATTCATATGCATTTTTGTTACATTAGTCACTTTGGTCATATTGTTCATGTGTGTGCATTAGCCACATTGAAGCATACTCATTCTTTATCATGTCATGTAGTTTACTAGTCATATGTGTGCATTCATATTAAATTGGGAGGTTAAATTAGATAAAGCCCTTTTTTTATTTATTCATGATATGAAAGCAATTGTTTCTTTTAATTCCCAAAAATAAAAAGTACATAGTCCCAAGGCCACATGAATCACGAAGTGCTACTATTCAGAAAGAAAGGATTTGGTAATTCTGTTTGAAAGTGCAAAATTTACAAAGAAAACAAAAAAAGCCTTCTTGGATTACACCCTGGGGAAATTCTGTTGTCTCAAGGTTCCTTGCCAAATCACCAAAGAGATAGCTCACTTGCAGCCTGATGTTGATCCCGATTCTTTAGCAACAGAGCCTGCAAAAAGGACAAAGAAAATGGTTAGAGCAAAATAAGGGAGCTGAATACAGAGGAGAGGAGAAGAATCGGGACACAAAAATTGGATTCCACACACTAAGGCAGTGGCTCATTCTCATCGACAGGGATCTTTTCTCTCTGACCATAACGGTTTTTTCTTCATCTCACCCAAACTCTCTCATACCATAGCACACTTACACACTCTTCATTCTCACAGACAGATTCATTCCCATCTTCCCATTCATTCTGGAGTCATCTCCCCTCTCCCATTTTTTTTGGCTCACACAACAACCATTCTCATCCAAAAAATACAACTCAGCACCCTCTCTCTCACACCATCAACAATCTCTAAAATCTTCTCACACATGAACAGAAAATAGAAAAATCACCACACTGATTCGATTCCCCGGAGAGAACTTTCACATCCTTTGCATTCTCTACGAGAATCTTTCTGATTCCTCTCCATAACCAACTTCCCTCTCTCCCACTCTCTCGCCATACTCTACAGAGCCTCCCTCTCAAAGCTCTCGCTCATTCACCCACAATACATCCTTGACCAAAAAAATAACCTTCTAGATTTTTCTCTCAATTCCCTCATTGAAAACAGAAAAGCTCCACTCTCTGGAACCTCACATTTTCTCGCTACCTCTCCTCAACTCCATAACATCCCTCCCTTCACCTCTCTTCACAACATATCACGCCCCTTCAGCACTTTTTTCTTTTCTCTTCCAATTGAAACAAACAGAAGAAATTGAGAGGTTTCTCTCAGAAAAAACTCCCCTCATAGTCCTTCTCTCTAAACTCTCTCTCTCACCAAAATTATGGGTTTTTTTAAAAGGATTGAGGCTAGAGTTCAGAAAAGGAGGTTTGGGGTTTCGTCAAAAGGAAAAAGGGTTTCTTGAAACTGATTGAACAAAGATGAGATTTGGGGTTTGAAAGACCGAAATAGTTGGGTGGAATAATAATTGGAGATCGCAGTTCGGCAGAGTGGTTATTCGGGGGTTATGATTTGGTTATTTTCGGCGAACAAAGAACGTTTCATGGTAGTTGGCGATTGAAGAAGAAGTGGAGATAACAGAGTGAGCTAGCTCCGATTGGTGAAGACGAAAGAAAGGGGCGGCGCCATACCATCTTTAGCAGGCTAGGGTTGCCGTCGAAGAAGATGAGCCGAGGAAGAGAGAAGTGCGAGGAAGAAGATATGGCAGCTTATATAGTGCCTTACCAAATTGAGCTAAACGGCGTCGTCTAAATGGTGAGGCTTTCTTCCCTTTTAAATTAACCCTTCATCTTAAGATTTTCATGCGATTTGGTGCTTTTGTTTGCTATTTTAGTCAATTCAGGGCTTGCTTTGGT
>AWUE01013654.1:0-29897 GCA_001974825.2 Corchorus olitorius | reverse complement strand
TTTGGAGGTAGTTTCCTTTGAAGGATGGCACTACATTCCTCAGTTAAAGGTACGGTAGAATATTCCTCCAATTTCTCCTTGCTTGACACAATCTGTTTCAAGTATCTAGCATAACTAGGCATTTTGGCAAGTGCTTCAACAAAAGGTATGTTAATAGTAATCTTCTTAAACAAATCTAAAAACCTTTTGTAATTATCCTCATCATGTCTCTTTCTCAACCTTTGAGGATATGGGATAGGTGGTACATAAGGCTTAACTGGAGATTGAGAAGTTGGCTTACTCACCTGAGTTGTGCTTACCTCATCGGAATCACCATCCACCGGTTCAGCTTCCTTTGGAGTGGACTTCACTATTTTCTCTTTAGTGGCATCAGTCTCCACAAGTTTTCCACTTCTCAAAGTGATAGCTTTGCAATTTTCTTTAGGATTCACCTTAGTATCACTAGGGAATTGACCATTATCTCTCTCATTCAATTGTTTAGCTATCTGACCTACTTGAACCTCAAGATTTCGAATTGCAGTCTGTGCTTGTTGTGCTGTAGCATCACTTCTCTGCATGAACTGCATGAACATCTCTTCTAATCTCTCAAATTTTTGGTTTGAAGGAGATGGTTGAGGTTGTGGTGGAAGCAGTGGTTGTTGTTGCGGAGGTTGTTGGAACTGTTGTTTGGGTTGTTGATATCCATGTTGTCCCACAGGCCTGCTAAAAGAAGCACCTTGACCCCCCCAAGCAGAATTAGGTTGATTTTTCATCCCTTGATTATAAGCGTTGGGGTAAGGGTTGTTTTGTGGCCTTCCAGTATTTGCAACATATTGAGCCTGTTCTACATGTGGACATTCAGAACTATCATGGGAATCTGAACACCAATCACAACTCACTTGAGAGTTAGGGGGGTTAGAGATAGCATTAATATTAGCTTTGCTCAACATAGTGACAATAGAATCAAGTTTAGCATTAAGCATAGTAACACTGTCTATCGAATGCAAACCTCTCTTGGACCTATCTCTCTCACCATAAAATTCTTCATTGTTGGATGCTACAGTTTCCATCAATTCCAATGCTTCAGCCACAGGTTTCTTCAATATAGCACCACCTGCTGCAGAGTTCAAATTGGATTTACATTGAGATAAAAGACTATTGTAAAAAGTTTGTACCAATAACCAATCCGGAACCCCATGGTGTGGACATTTCCATTGCAAATCCTTGAATCTTTCCCAGGCATCATGAAGCGTTTCGTTGTCACGTTGCTTGAAGCTAGTGATGTCAGTCCTCAGCTTGTTGCTTCTCTCAAGTGGAAAGTACTTTGTCAGAAAAGCTGTAGTAAGCTCATCCCAATTTTTGAAGTGGCTTGGAGGAAAAGGAATTCAACCAAGCTTTCGCTTTGTCCCTGAGAGAAAAAGGAAACAAACGTAAGCGAATTGCTTCATCAGTAACATTATGAATCTTTACCGTATCACAAATTTCTTGGAAATTTGTTATATGCAGCAAAGGATCTTCAGTAGTTCTGCCATCAAAAGGATTCTGTTGAACCATTGTGATGAGGCCTGGTTTGATCTCAAAATTTTGAGCCTGAATGGTGGGCCTGGCTATGCTAGTCCGAGCATTGGTAATACTCGGGAGAGCATATTGTCCCACAGGTTTGGTATCAACAACTTGATCATCAGCCATGATTTCTTTTTGCTTTTGCTTTTCAAGTTTTGTTTGAGCTCGATTGAATTTGCAAAATTTCTCAATTTCAGGGTTGTACGGAATAAGAGCAGTAGATGCAGTGGTTGCCCTTGTCATACACTACCTAAAATCTAAGAAAAGAGAAGATTAACCAAAATAAAATAAAAGATAGAATAAATTAAAAATAGTAATTAAAGTGTTCCCCGGCAACGGCGCCAAAAACTTGATGTACTAAATCTGCAAGTGCACAGAGTCAGTTGAAGTAATAAAATCCTAGAGTAATCCAGGTGTCGAATCCACAGAGAACAATTAATTCCTATTATAACTAATTCTATCAAAGAAGAAAATTAAGAGAAATTATCAAGACAATTTAAAACTAAGAGCAATTGAGTTATAAAAGCAGAGAATTAAATAAGTTGTGAAAACAATAATTGGAAAGCTTAGGGCTTCAGGTTTCACCTACTTGGGAAATTACTACCTAACCTATGAATTAAATTGATGCTAAATTAGAATAGAATTACACTTAATTACCTATGTGCTCCGTCAAGTCTACACAGGAATACCTAACTAATTAGATTCACTATCCGTCGATGTCAACCTAATTAACTAGATTCATTAAGAACAAGTAATTATTCACCTATCAAATTAGCCTAAGATTCATGTCTGATCTAGCCTAATTTGTCTATTTTCCTAGTGCACAGATTATGCTTCTCCTGTCAGTACATCACACAATCTCTAAAACAATCTATATGTTGATCAGGCATATAAATCTCATGAAGAACAAGGAAAATAAATCTAACTTGAAAGAAAAACAATTCAATTCATTAATCAAGCAATAATTCCCAATTGGCTACACCTTAAACCCTAATTAAGAAATTAGTTACTCATCATCATGAATAAAAAACACAAGAATAATTTATTAAAGAACATAAACATAAAAGAAAGAGAGAAAAGAAATCTTAGTCTCAATCTCCAAAGGAAATCTTCTCTCCAACAAGGAAAAATAATTGTGAATGAGCCAAAGGTGCCCAAAATAATCCTTAAAAGTCTGTATTTATAGGGATACAAAAAGTCCTAAAGTAATTTGGATTAATCAGGGGCAAAATCGGAAATTCTGGAAAAACTTGGTAAATTTCCGTCAGGCCTAACTTGGTGCCAGCTTGGGGGTCAGTCCGGCCCCAACTTAGGACAGAAAGGTTGCGCAAACTTCAGGGTTCAACCTGGCCCCAACTTGAGGGGTAAGTTGGCCCCAACTTGGTGTTCGTCAGGATTTCGCTGATCTTCAACTTTCTTCAGCGTTTTCACTCTTTTCAAGTCCAAATTAGCTTCCAAGTCCTTGATGAAAGTTATAAAGCTTTGAATCCTCTTTCCACGGGCACTTGAATTGACTCGAACGGATCTCCGGATTGAAAATCACGATTTTCTCCCTAAAATCACTCCAAATTAACTAACATGCTCAAAAACACAAAATGTGAGAATATCTCATAAATAGCATTAGAAAGTGCAATATAAATGCTCAAAATATAATCTAAATGAGGTCTAAATAGTGTAAATTATTGCACTTATCAGTGAACACCAGGCTGTCATGGAAAGTTCTTGAAAAGCTGAAAATGCCTTATAGCTGGGATGTACTTGCTGTCAGGCGAATATCCAGCGGTCTTCCCACTACTGCTGCATATCCACTGTACATTTGCCTTGCACAAGTTTCCTCTCCCATCAGCATTTAATGCTCAAGGACAAGAATTTAATGCTTATGACAAGATTCCCTTCAACTCATGTGGAGGTAACGTATATAGGTCTCCAAAAGTCACTATTCCCCTTCTAAATATCTTTATGTCAATCACCATTAACTCACCCAAGCAATTAAGCTAAGGATTTGACTAAAAATAATTAGAACACAACAAATACCTCATAACCAACCAAACCATGCCCCCAACTAAATCCCCCATGGACATGGGCTTAGGGCCATGTGTCAGCACCTACATGGTGCCACAGAACACACTTGTTAGTCATTGATATGGATGACTTTAATAAATAATGAATAAATAATGGAAATAGATAAATAAATAATAGATTTAAGGGAAATAGATTAAATAGAGGAATACTTCCCTATGGGTGACTCCCATGCATGGTTTGACCATGTGCTGCCACGTCACTCCGTTGTGTGCCCCAGCAGGACCCGATAGTGGGTCCGGTGCTCCAGCAGAGGCCGATGAACAGTAATCTCCCAGCAGAGGCCAAAAACATAGACCTGCCTATTAGCGAGCCCCACCATCAGCATGTCTTGGGGTTTGCCACGTCAGCTTGTTGTGGGTCCCGATAGTGCCAAATAATGGGCTCGACATCCAGAAGAGGTCATGAACAATAATCTCCTAGCAGACCTCTGAAATCACAAAGTTATCATGGATAGCCAAACGGAGCTCTTGAACATGGCTAGCCGAGCACATCAATGATGATGAATAATATATCATAATAATAAAGACAAGGTGAGAACTATAGGTTGTCTCAATCACCGGCGGCATAATGCCTTGCCATGCCTTGATGATGGTAAACAATGCACCATACAAGGAAGACTAGGTGTGAGCTATAGTGGTTTCTCAATCACCAATGCCTTGTCACATAGTGGACTTTTGTAAATAAAGACACGGTAAGAACTGTAGGTTGTCTCAATCACCGGCGGCATAATGCCTTGCCATGCCTTGATGATGGTAAACAATGCACCATACAAGGAAGACTAGGTGTGAGCTATAGTGGTTTCTCAATCACCAATGCCTTGCCACATAGTGGACTTTTGTACAAACCAAAAAAGGAAACCATGGGGGGATTTACCATTCTAGGTCGGCCACCATGATTTAAGCTACCTCTTGATACATGGGTTCTTTATAATCAAATGATGGCCATTCTAGTTGGAGTTCCCACCACAATGGTAGCCTTAAAGGGAAATAAAAACACTTTTTGGAGGCTTTGATGGAGATTTATGAAGCCATAAATAGTGTTTACGTGATAAAGGAAGGTGTTTGGTGAGACTTGAAGAAAATGTCTCTTTTTGTTTTGGGGAAGAAGATGATGAATTGTGAATCTCCCTTTTGGAGCTAGGATGAGGTTTAAATAGCCATTGTTTATGAGCTATTTAATTAATTGTGAATAATGGGCTTTTAAGGAATAGTGGGCTTTTAATGAAGTAATGCCCCTTTTAGAGATAAATAGGCCTTGTGGGAAATAATGGGTATTAAGAGTGGGACCCATTAATTAAGAAATAATGGTCTTGAATATTTTGTATTTAACTTGGGCTAAGTGTTTGTGATTTGGGCTAAGAGAAGTTGAGGCTTTGTGTATAAGTATAGGCTTTATAGGACCTTCTTGGACCCATCACAAATTGGCCCCTAACAATCTTTTGTGACAATGTTGGTGCCACATGTGTCAATGAATCCAACCTTTAAGATGAAGCATGGCTTAGTTGACTTTCATTTTGTTCGGGATAACGTTAATGTCTATCAGCTTAATGTTCACCATGTCTCAACACATGATCAGTGATCAGACCAAATTAGTCATGATTAATTGTGTTTATTTCCTATGGTTTCATTATCTTTTATGTGCCAATTTAACATATTTTATTGTGTTTTTGTGTTTTAGGTCCAAAATGAGAGAAAAGTGCAAAATAGCGAAAAAAGAGTGGAAAACGAGCATTTTTGAAACAAGTATGATTTGGAGCTGCTCGAGGCTGAGGATGGAAGCCAAAGAGATGAACATCAAAGCCAGAGTTAGCTAACTTTCACAAGGTGGCTACCCATGTATTCTTGATGTTGACTCCATATGTGTTTTTGTTGATAAGAAAACATTCCAATTATTAGTGAGTCTAACCAAGTTCTTTAGTGCACAATAATTAATTGAGTATTTAATTTAAGAAAGGTTGTGAACAAGTCAATCCATGAGAAGCTCAATATGATAGTCCATGAATGCTAAGTAAAGCCCTTACAAGGAAGCACAAGTAAAATGGAAATTGAAGAAGAGTTAGTTCAAGGCACTAAGAGAGAAGCTATCTCTAGTGGGACTAACGCGTGGAGGAGAAAGCTAGAAGAGGCAAGTTAGCAAGCACAAGGCATATAATAGAAGTTGCCTTAGTGCGAGCAATGAAGAGCATTCATCAATGGGACTAATAAAACTGTACGTCAGCCATTCAAAGCAAATGTCAGAATTGCCAGCGCCACTAAAAGACAAGAATAATGGCTAGTTTTTTCAAACAACCATATTACTGACTAGTTTTACCAGATTTCATATATAAGCCATTAAGTGGTCGTTGGAGGTTAGATTTGAGCATTCAAGAAGCCAAATAAAAGCATTTACGCTCTAAAATCCATACCAGGTTGTTCTACACTCTTTTACTCATTTTTTGACTTGGTTTTGCAAGATTGTTTTTCACTCGTTTTCATTGTAATTCTTGCCTTGACGTAAGTTGTGTACCTATATCATTTAGGATCTTTTTCTCACATTTTCTAAACACTATTTTGATTGTAATCAGTGCGGTGAAGCACTTGTGCTGAGCTTGGAGAAGCTCGGTTGTGTGTGAGATTGGTTGAAGTTTCGTTTGTTGTAAAGGCTTGGTGTAGGCCCGTAACAACATTGGATTAGCCGATTGGTTGAAATGCTTGGTGGGATAGCCGAGGTTGAGGACGTAGATCAAGGAGGATCGAACCTCTATAAATTGATTGTGCAAAGCTAAGCTTCCTAAAATCCCATTTAGTTACTTTTTCTTTCAATTCATTTATTGCGTGCCATTTTATTTCTCCAACTTACCTTCTATCTAATTGCAAATTTTTATTGAACCTAAACTTATTTGTTCATTCTCATTTATTGCTCATTGTTGTCATATTCTACATTGCCAGTGTTTCATTAATCGCATTAATTGCTTCATATGCTCTGGTCGCACTAACGCTCTGTTTTAAAGAAAAGTTAGTTAAGCTAAAAAGTTTTAAAGTGTGCTATTCACCCTCCTCTAGCACCACCTTTGGGACCAACACTTCATGGGCACCCATGCACTTCACTTGACCAAATTAAAGGCCTTGCTAGCTCGCATAAGAGACCAAGATCGACCAGCCCACACCTCATGGACACACATAGGGTCGGTCCAGCCCTTAAAGAATGCATTAACTACATTTGGGGAGCACCCAAACAAACCATAAGTGCCCCATGCACATTGCGTATCTAAATTGGGCAAATGAGGTGCCGTTAGAAAGCTGACTTCAAGAGCTACAACTTTATTGAAGACCGCAAGAGCTAAAAATGTCGTTTGGATGGATGGAAATGCCCCTAAAGTCGCTGGATAGAAACAGTCTTGACAAAAACGAGTTTACACCTTATTTAGTAAGTTTTACTACCTTAAGTCGTGCCAAAAATGCCAGCTGAAGTCCAAACAACCAAAACAAATAGTCTTATATATGTTTTACCTTAGTTGCCTATATAAATACTTATTCTTTACAATTTTTAGTCATCTTAGAATCTTTTATAGTACCTTTGGAGGCAAGCGTTGTTTTGGTTGTTCTTGAACGGTTTCTACTTTTCTGTTCTTCTTCTTCCCAACTATTTCTTATGACAATGATTATCTCTTCTCAGTCCATGAGTGAGTAGATCTTCCTTTTTCTCCAATGTAAGTTATAATTAATCTCTTGACAATCTTGATGGTGAGATTTATGTTCTTTGATTATTGTTGATTTGATTTTAAGTTATTTATCTATCATTGGTTATATTATTCTGATTTATATGATTTGATTGATTTATGAGGCCTGTTGATCTTGATAATTGTATGTATCATAGCTTTATTGAACAAGTGAAATTAAGGTAACCATGTTTGATAAAAGAGAATGAAATCGAGTTGTTTGGTGATTTAAGGTAGCCAAATTGCTTGATTGGGATAGTAAATTATATTTATTCTTGTGATTTAAGGTAACTTTAAATGATATGCTTGGTATGTTTATTGTTTTTCATGCTTCATTCTTTATGAATTGCAAGAATTAAGTACTAGATCTATTTTGAGCGAAAGGATTATTTTGGAAATTAAGGTACCAATTTGGTCCAATATAATATAAACGAAGGGTAAGATAAATTAAGGTAGTCTTGTTCTTTTTCAAGGATCCATAGTGATTTTGCCAATCGTGATATTTAGCTTTTGTTGGAGGAGTCTTTTTAATATTAATTCATACAATCTATTGTTATATTTCGTTTTATTTGCTTAATCAAACTGCTCTCACAATGCTCGCTTTAAGTTGTTTTGTTAGTTGAAAGAAAGAGAAGCCAGTTTCCTCGTGAGACCAACTCTTGCTTACCCTACTACCAGAGTTTGCAAGGAATTATTTTGTGACCAGTTGACAACCGATCAATCAGTTAGTAGATTTGCTCACGAAGCCTCTACCACGCTAGAAGTCCCTATACCTAATTTTCATCATACGAGTCTTGCATGGAGACTTCTCGAGGGGGTGTGTAGATCGGAATAACATTTTATCGTTTTTTCTTTGATCAATTCAACCGGCAACATTTGAATTTCAAATATGTGATATTATCTATTAGATTGTTAAGATTGTAATTTTGTAAAGTATAAACCTTGTATATATACACAAAAGATACATCAATGAAAATGGTTCTTCATCCCACAAATTCTATTTTCTATTGTTATATACATGGATCAATAATTAAAATGTTTTCGGATCACTCACCTTCATGTTATTGTTGAAAGTTTTCTGTTGAAATGATACAAAAGCGAAAACATGGGGATATCGCGCGTGCTAAAGATTTATGAAGAAAGTTCGAAACTTCAAATCAACGTGATAGATCGGATTATAAAGCGAGATCAAAGTCTACATTCAATACATTGTATTTTATAATATGATTATTGTAATTTCATTGAAAATTATATTATCTTTTTCTTAAATCTTGAAAAAATGACACATTGTTGGATTTTGGTCATAGTAGCTATGTAGCTAGAGTGATTAAAACTGAGGCATGCGTTTTGTACAGTCATGAAGTTAATTATATTCAATGATAATGAGAGAAGGCAAATTGAAGATAAAGTGAGACAGAGGTTGGGTGTCTCTGAGATTCATTGACCCCAAACACCATGCTTAATTGCACGCTGCGCAAAACATGGGTTATGCTTTCCATGTTTGTAGTAGTATATGTATACTATATTTTTTTGTAACATCCATGTTTATAGTTTAACATGTACAGTAATTTACCTACTTTAGAGTAATGCTACCTAACTCGGTTATTTGACCCGTAAAATGTCTCGCTTGAAGTGACATTTGAAAAAATTATCATAATTTTTAAAATTCTATTTAATAGAACCCTAAAATCTAGAGATTTACCCTGCAAACCCTCCTTATTTATAACTACAGACTGAACTTATAAATCTTTAGCAGTGGAGTTTAGCAGACTACACAAGCGGGTCCTGAAGGGTGACATGTGTCCTTTAGGGACTAGATTGAGATATTTAAAACTTAATTAATTTAAAAAATGGACATGTGTCAACTCAATAATACGCTTGTGGAGTCCAAAATTTACACAGTCGGTGTATCAAATAATTACCCTTTTTTTAATCATGGAAAATAAAATAAAAGAAAATTTTAATTCTTGGAGGCATTTCACCTATAAATCTTTTTTCTTTTGTAATATTGTAATTTTTCAATAACAAGAAAAGATTTAATATTCCTACAATTAGTATGCACTCCATATATGATGGATTGTACAAAAATTAAATTGTGATTGGCATTGATTAATAGCAATGAAGGAATTGCACATAATTAATATATAGTACTCCTTCCATCCCTTTGCGATAACCAAATTGTACATATAACACGAAAATTAATTAAAGTAATTAAGTTGATAGATTTGATAAAATTTTTTATTTGCTTTCCTAAATTACCCCCTCCAATTAAGATTAATCTCTCCTCGTTTATTTTTTATTCAATTATACTCTAATTTTTTTAAAAAAAAAACTATACTCTAATTTTTCATACACTTTAAATTAGGGTAGTTTTGAAAACAAAGTATTTTATGTCCATAAACAATATGTAAAAAAAATAAGGAAACCAACAGATAAAAAAAGACGAAGGTTTTATAATTTATAATATATACTTGATTAATTCTCATCCGTAATCATTAAGGGGCCATTTAATTCGGGAACTGAGATATTTCGTCAAAGTAAAACATCTTATATTCCCTTTCTTTTGATCTTCAACATGAACCAAAATCTGAAATTAACCTATCTCTAAAATAATCATCCCCTATTTTCTCCTAATAATTAATTTAATTACGTGGACCAAAAGTGCTGTTTTAAGAAAAAGGACAGGAGTTAGTGAAAAGCGATGGACATTTGTCGTGTATTTGTTTGTTGAAATGCTAAGCTTTGGCAAAGCCAATCTTAGTACACAAGCAAAGATGGGTCTATTTTCTTTATAGCTGCTAATTAGACAGACAAAGAGGAAAGAGCTCACAAACATAAGATCTCTACTATAGTAGAAGGAGCAGCGCCATGGGATTAACCAAATCTTCATAACTTTGTAAACTCTCCCTTTTATTTTATTATGAATATGAATATATTAAATGCTTCCCGACATATATAAAGTTCATAAAGCTCTTTGAATATATAAGTATATATGTGTTTTGTTGAGTATGACTCACAATTGTCCCGTCGTCACACTAACGATCAGCTATTCTCTTAGCACCCAATAATTTGGCCATTAACCAAGTTAGACCTTGTAGAGATTCAATGTCGGTGAAGCTTAGAAGTTTGATATGGAAAATGGGAGGAAAAACCTGTCTTCATTACTTGATTATAGGGTATTTATACAATACATGAGTTTGAGTATAAGTCAAGTACATAGAGCTATCTAGTCTAACAAACTATCTAGTGTAACAACTTTACAAATCAAATATTGAATTTAAGATGAAGGATAAGTTGGTCACTTATGCCTTACACGCCCCCTCAAGATGGTGTGGATGTTGAGAAAACGACAATCTTGGACTGTAATTGCTGAAATTTCTGGCGAGAAAGTGGCTTTGTTAGTAAATCTGCTAACTAGTCATGAGTAGAAAAATGTTTCACTCGTAGGGAACCAGCATGAACTTTGTCCCTAACAAAGTGAAAGTCAATCGATATATGTTTCATTATGGAGTGAAGAGCTATGTTGGCAGAGACGTAGGTTGCACCGATATTGCCAGAGTAGATTGTGGGTACATTGGAGATCGAAACCTTAAGTTCAGACATCAAATTTTCAACCCAAGCGAGTTCTGCCACAGCACTGGCAATGGCCTTGTTTTTGGCTTCAGTTGAGGATCGGGCAACCGTTTTCTGTTTGTTGCATTTCCAAGAGATGAGATTCCCATTAAGATAGACAAGATAGGTCGAGGTAGATTTGCGATCATTTGTATCACCTATCCAATCTGCGTTTAAAAAGGCATAAAGTGATGAGGAAGAATTACCGCAGGAAGTAGAAGATGTATGGCAGGAACTAGCGGACTTCCACAGGAAAAGGGCAGTTGACAAACTGCCCTTGAGGTACCGCAGCACAGGCTTCAAGGCCTGCCAATGTGCATCTGTAGGTTGATGCATAAACTGAGCAAGTTTATTGACTACAAATAATATATCCGGGCGAGTAATAGAGAGATACTGCAGTGCACCAATAACACTTTTGTATTCTTTGGCATCAGGTAGCAAAGTGCCAGTATCCAAGCTAAGAGAGATAGAGGATGCCATGGGTGTGCTAACAGGCTTGGAATCAAGCATATTTGTGTGTTGCAGTAGATCAGTGGCATACTTTTTTTGAGACAAAAAGATGCAGCTAGCAGTGATTTCGGTTTCAACACCAAGGAAATAACTCAAGAGTGCCGGATCTTTGAGGGAAAACTCTTTCGATAGTGAGCCAACAAAGTCTTGTAGAAAAGACTTAGAATGCCAGTTAGGATGATATTGTTAACATAAACAAGGAAATAAGCAGTGATATCCTTAGTTGTGTAGACAAATAAAGAAGAATCTAACCTTGCTTGCTGAAAACCAGACTTGATGAGAAACGAACTTAGAGCATTATATCATGCTCTTGGTGCCTTTTTCAAGCCATATATAGCCTTCTGAAGTTTGCAAACATACTCAGGATGTGTAGAACCAATGTAGCCTGGGGGTTGCTTCATAAACACATCCTCTGGCAGAATTCCATTAAGAAACGCATTGTTGAAGATCAAGTTGAATCATCTGCCAATTAAACTGAATTGCAATAGAAAGGACAAGCCAAATGGTGGTTGGTTTTAGCATTGGGCTGAAAGTCTCTAAAAAAACCTATATCCTGCCTTTGATGAAACCCCTTGGCAACCAATCTTAATTTGTAATTGAGATGGTGTTGTCTGGATTTAGGTTGATTCGATATACCCATTTACACCTGACAAGATTTTGGGTAGGGGAACGAGGAACAAGCTGCTACGTATCGTCCCTTATAAGTGCATTAATCTCATCGGATATGGTGGATCTCCGATTCGGATCCTTTACTGCCTGTGAAACACACGTGGGTTCTGCCACAGAAACAGAATGCTTTGATGCCAAGAAAAATTTCGAATTTGGGCCTACTGATGTTGCTCTTCGACCGAGTTACCATTTAGTGAGTATTGGTGTTCGGCCAAATAATTAAATCTAAGGATTGCTGTAAAGGTTGGCTTATAACAGCCAGCTGTAAATCCTACGGCAATGAAACATCTGTCTGTACATCCCGCGGCAGAGGAACATCAGTTTGTAAATCTTGCGGCAGTGGAACATCTACCTGTACATCCTACGGTGGAGCTGGATTCAAATCATGGTTAGAATCCGAATTTGCAACAAGTGTTGGTGCGGGCATTGAAATGGATGACAGAGGAGACCCGACTGAATAGTGTTTATCTAAGACAACTAGACTCGGACTTGCTTAAAAAGAAGCGGCAGTGGACTCAAGATCTGCAGATGACTGCAGTGATTTTTGTGGATATGGAAACTGATCTTTAACAAATTCGACATGACGTGATACAAATGCTCTAGAAGACTCTAAGTCTAGACACAAAAAGCACTTTGGTTGCTGAAATATCCTAGGAAGACACATGGTTTGGAACCAGACTGAAATTTATTTTTGTTGAAAGGATGGAGACATGGATAATAGAGACACCCGAAGACACATAGTTTGTGGTAATTGGGATCTTTCTTGAAAAGAATTAGGAATGGTGAGTGAAAATTGAATGTGGGAGTTGGCATGCGGTTAATGAGGTATGCAGCGGTTTGGAAGGCATAGCTCCAAAATTGGAGAGGAAGAGAAGCTTGGTGCAGGAGAGTTAATCCAGTTTCAACAACGTGGCAGTGACGTCTTTCAGCAAAATCATTGTGCTCGGAAGTCTGGGGAGGTGTTTGTAGGTGGGAAATACCATTTGGTCCAAGAAATTGTTTTAGTTTCTCATACTTTTTGCCCCCATCAGAATATAAAGTAATAAGAGATGTGTCAAAGAATTTTTCAACCACAGTTTTAAACTTAGGAAACAGCAGAGAGATGTCTAAAATTTTATTTAATGGATACAACCAAATATACTTTGAATAGTGATCGACAAAGATTACATAATATTTGTGGCCAGCAAATGATGAAATAGGTGTTGGACCCGAAATATTTGTATAGATAATTTCTAAAGGCTTAGATTTAGTTAGAGATAACACTCAAAAAGACTGCTTGTGACTTTTATTGCAGTGACATGAATTACAAGAATGAAAATTTTTGGTCAAATGTGGCAAGGAAAAATCCTTGATGACTCTATTCAGAATGAGCCTGGAAGGATGACCTAGGTGCTTGTGCCAGTATTGGGTGGAAACACGAACAAAAGACAAAGCAACATGTTTTATTGGCTGGTAACTAGAAGAAAATTGATAGACGCCATCCACATTGAACCCCCGCGACAGTACTACTCGAGTCTGCAAATCCTTAACCAAAAATTTGTCAGCATCGAATTTAAAAGAGACATTGTTTGCTTTGCAAAATTTCAAAACATAAATGAGATTCTGAGTAATTTTAGGCACATATAATACTTCATGCAGTTTGAATGAATGTCCAATATGAGTTATAGACAGACCTATTCCATCACCTATCTAAATAGTGTCAGCACCATCATACTCTACAGAGATGGCAAGATTCTTAAGATCTATGGTAAAGTGGTGTGAAGCACCAGAGTCCATACACCACGTTTTTCCATATTCCAAAGCATTGGCATAATTTGCAGTTGCTGCAGGACGTGAAGTGAAAAAGGATTTCCGTCTGCGACATTGTTTGGCAGAATGGTCGATTTTCTCACAAATTTGGCAAATGAGCTTGTTGTTATCATTGGAGCCAAAACACTTGCCTCTGTGATAATTATTAGAAAATTTTGGAGAAAAACCACGTTTTGTTATATTAGCAGTGGGTACATGTATGGCAAGATTTTCAGCTTCCTGTTTGAGAAAAAGTTCGAAGGAAACAAGTTTGTCGTGGAGCTCTTCAAGAGAAATTGGTGTTTCACGAGCCCGAATTGTAGTTCAAATCTCTCTGAACTCAGGCCCAAAGCCATTCAAAATGTTAAGGATTTGATCATCCTCTTCAACCACGATGCCAGTAAAATGTAATTCATAGACAATATGTTTCATTTTCTGAAGAAACTCTACCAAAAACTGATTGTTTCTTTTGGTGGAGGTAAAAGAACTCTTGAGATCTATGATTCTGGATCGAGTTTTGTTTGCATACAATTTGAGCAGCTTTTGCCAGGCATCATAAGAAGTTTTGGAAGAAGCTACATATGGTACCACTGATTCTCAAGTGGAGGCAATTATGCCATGAAAAATTAGTTTGTCCTGCCGAAGCCGGAAGGCGTAGCCAGGGTTGGGAATCGTTTGACTATCTTTGGTCACTTTTTTGGGTGGTGTGGCATGAGTGCCATCAACAAATCCAGTGAGATCGAAACCTTGAAGGAGAGCGTCAAATTGGGCATGCCAGGAAGAGAAAGTTTTGGAGGTAAGTTGATAAAACTTAAATTAGTGCTTATTTTCTATATGATTTTGCCTTGTTTTGGTAGTCATAAGTATCTATTTTACCTCATATTTCTCATATTTGTATTTTCAAGACCATTTAGAGCCATTATTTAAGATTATGAAGATTTGGAGCAATTTTGGATCAATTTGGAGAAATTACTGATTTTGGCCAATTTTAGTCCATTGAGCCCATTGTATCCCATTTAGCCCTGAAGGAAGCCCGAATCATTGAAGATCCATATCTGATTTCTCTAGGCCCAATTCGCATATCTCAAAGCCCAAAGAAGAGTTTCAAGCCCAATCAGCAATTACGATGCAGTAAATAATTGATGATGGAGAAATTTCAAATCCTAGTCAAAGGAGGATTCACAAGTGCAGTTTTGGTAAAAAAATTCATATCTTTTGATTCAGAGCTTAGAAAAATGCATATGATATACCGTTGGAAAATTGACTTCAAGATCTACAACTTTGCTTTTGACCTCGAGAACTAATTTTGTTGGGAAGAATGTCGATTTTGCCCTTGAAGAATTCTGGACAGATTCGACCAACTATCCAAACGACTTGAGGAACGCTTAAACCGACTTGGACTTTGCTTGGACGGGATTTGCAGCCATATTGATGATGTGGAGCACTCTAATTGGCCATTGAAGGTGCTAATTAATGATGATTTACTTCAACCAATTAAAGCTCATTACTTGGAGACAAAGTTGATGTAATTCCTAGTTGAAGTAGGATTAGATTTTAGATGTCTTACCCTTGTTGCCGCCTCATCTAAGGGCTGGTATTGTTTGTCATAAGGGTAGGATGTGTCTTAGGTTTGCCTATAAATACGTAAGATTATCTTAGGATTTGTCATAATTCACAATTGCATAAGTGAAGAACACAAGAGTTAAGTTGACTAAGGAGATTTCCCTAGTTGAGTCGACATCTTTAGGGTGTTGTACCCTTGTTGATTTCTCTCTTTGTTTGTAAGTATGTCTCTCATGATTGCTTCAATCATGAGTGGGTAGTTTTCTTTAATACTTTTCCCCTTTGAACCCTGAGATCTTGTGCTTTAATTCTATATCAATTGATTGATGAATTGATGATAATCTATTATGCATATATCGACTTGTCTATATATGTATGATTGGCTAGATTTGATTTGATGATTTAATCTCTTTGATAAACAAGTTTTCATGCTAACCCTGGATTTGTTGTTTAGATTTCTATAATTCAACTTGCAAAGCTGTTGGCCTTAATAGGTGGAATTGTGGTGATTATTGCTAGAGTAGATTTGGTGAATAGCTAGTAATTGAATCTAATTGTTAGTAGCAAAGATTTAGTATTTTCAATGAATAACTAATAATTGAAGTATTAAATTGGGTTCTGTATTGATCTTATGCTATAATGAATAACTAGTAATCATTATCATATGTTTGGTTTATTAATTGATCTTAATGCTTTAATTGATTGCTTAAATTGGTGAATAACTAGTAACGAATTTGGTAATTGATAAAAGATATTTGATTAGGAATAATTAGTACTAATCTGATTTATAATTGATAATAGATTAGGATGAAGAAGAATAACTAGTATTCTGATTCCTTGCCAAAGACATGTTTATGGTGCTTAATAATTGATATGTTTTGATCTATGATTCATATAATTAATTTGTGCTTAAGTGGGGATAAGTGGGGAAGTATTGCCTTTATCTTATTGTTTTCTATGCAATTGCTTTCATGACAACCCAATTGCTTTCTTTATAATCCGTTGCATTTAATCTATTTTCTTTATTAGTTGTTTTGCTACAGTTAATTCAGATTGTTTCTTCTCTGTAAGATCGACCCTGACTTACCCTATCTACCTGTTAGAGAGAGTTTGTTAGGTTTTTATTTTAGGATTATTTGACGACAGCGATCATAAGTTTCAATGGCAACTGAGCAGTGGCGTTGATGGAGATGGGTTGGGGTGTGGTGGTGTTTGCAGCAGCTATTGATGAGAAGAAAGAAAAATCAGGATCAATCAAGCTTTAGCTTGGAAAGAGTTTGACACCATGGATTCAATGTCGGTTAAGGCTAAAAGCTTAATATGGAAAATGGGAGGAAAAACCTATCTTCATTAATTGATTACAGGGTATTTATACAATACATGAGTTTGAATATAAGTCAAAAACATAGAGCTATCTAGTGTAACAAACTATCTGGTGTAATAACTTTACAAATCAAATATTGAATTTAAGATGAAGGATAAGTTGGTCACTTATCCCTTATAGACCTAACATGCTTTAGTCGCCTGTACAGGATATGACGTGGCATCCCACACGTGTGGATTGTACTAAGGTGTACGGACATGTCTAGCATATACATATATATATATATAATAACACTCATCATTTATTGCATATTTTGAATTCCTATCTTCTAGATCTAAGCAGAACGCTCTTAACTACTTGGGAGATCTGTTACAACTCGGATATCTCAAATAATCTATCAAATTAATCATGCAAACGGAAGCAACTACAACAATAAATTATCCACAAAAAAGACAAGAATTTACGTGGTTCGCCAATAAACTTGCCTACATCCATGTAGAAGAGAAGATCCACAGAAGGAGCTTGACTCACCGATTCTTGCATTGTCAAATCTTCACCTGGAGTTTGATTTGTGGCACTAGATTAATGGGGTTGAGACCCAGTTTGCACAAATAATGCGTATGCAAGATTTCCATTCCCATTAACTCCAATTGTTGAAATTTTGCATCTTGACTTCGTATGCCCAGGCTGTCCACAATTACGACAAACAAAGATTCTCTTTTCTTTCTTAAATTTGGTCCAAACCAACTTCTCATCATCATGGGGCAAAAAGGTAGCAAAGTTGTCTGCCATAAAGGCCTTCTCCAGATTAAAGGGATGGAGTCCTCTGGGATGTTTACTTTTCCCTAATCCCTGCTTCTGCCTGATGTTTGTTGCTGAATCTTGTATGCTTCCCATGAGAGTATCATTCCTTGTGCTAGTGCTTCTCTTAATCATCTTCTGATTCTCTGCTTGCAGATGTTGAATTTTTCCTTCAAGTTCCTTATTCCTTGTCTTCAAGGCTTGGAGATCAGATTCCTTGCCTGCCCATCTCGACTTCTCTTGCTTCAAAGATTCATTTTCATTGTGCATTCTTGCCATATTATCTTGAAATTTGTGGATGTCTACTTTGAACTTGGCTATCTGATCTTCAAGTTTTTTGATTTTTGTGTCAATAATTCCACAAGAATTATTTTTTATAAATCCAGGAAAATACCTTGTGATGACTTTCTGCAGTATAGTCGGAAAGGAAGGTTTTGGACCTTCGGGATAAATGGATGGTCCCAAGTTCTCCTGATATTCCGCAGCCATTTCTTCTAAACATATTTCTTGAAATATTTCAAGTTCTTTCATAAAGGAGAACAAAGAGAGACCTTCACCTTCATCAGCTTCCTCCTCCTCCTCACTGCCATCTCCATCATCTTCCTCTTCATAGCTATCAGTTGAAAACCATTCCAATAAATCATAATTTTTAGGACTAAAATCATGATTTATTGGCTTTTTAAGGAGTTTTTCTTTCCTTAGACGATCCTCTTTTCCACCATGATTGTTGTCCAAGGACTGACTTTTACTAGACAAAAAACTTTTCTTCATGCCTAAAATATTGAACCGAAACAAATCCCAACAACCAAGAAAGACCCACACTATGAAACAGGGGATTTTGACACTATGAAACAGATGAAACAGGGGATTTTGACACTGGAGATGAAGGATAAGAAATAAAATTGAGGGTTTTACACTGGACAGGAAAAACGAAAAAAGACCCAACGGAATTTAAGGTAAAAAAGACAAAAAAAAAACACACACACACACACAAACCCACAAGAGGTAAAGATTTTCTAGAAGACAAACCAAACTAAGGGAAGGGAAAGGAAAGGAAAGAAACGCGTTAGAGAGCATGGGACACAACTTAGAAATCAAAGAAGAAAAATGGAAAAGATTTAGACAAAAGCAGGATGAATAGGAACAGAAAAACCGTTGAGAAAGGTGGGTTCAAAATTGATGAAAACATCAGATCTAACAGTCATCAAAAAGTTCGAGCAAAACAAGGATATGAGGGTGAAAGTACGGGATGAGAGCTTTCGATCGATGGTTGAATGGTGGCCATCCGCCGTCAACTGACGATGATCGCCGGTAACAATGTTGGTTACCACGGCGTAGGCAAGTGAATGGAGAGTTAAAAGCTTTTTTTTACCGACCCTTAATATTTGAAAGCAAAGAGACAAAAATTGTAGTTACTTGCTTAACTCCCTCTCTTTTCTTAGGTCTCTATTTCTCTATCTCTTTGGTTCAATTCATAGATTTAATTAGTATACAGTAGTGGATAATTATTTGTCAAAGTATCGGATCTTGTCATCATGATTTCTAAATGCGTACATCCTACTTTCTACAATTTACAAAGATATATGTCTTACAATTCGTTAAAAATTTAGAATTTGATATTATTGGGTTAGGCGGAAAAAATTCAATATGTTTAAGTAAAATTTTTGATTTGAATCTTGTGAATATAAAAATAATGGGCTAAAAGAGTTTCCCCAATTAAAATCCAACCTTCTAAAAAAAATTAAGATCCAACGTGGCACAGTTCTAGAGCAATTAGGAACCTATGTGGCTAGTGAGTAGTGATACCGGGCATTCGTACCAATCACAATTTACCTTGTATAAATCAGAGTTTTACTTACCCTCAAAAATCAAAGGTTTACAAAGAGATGTCAGCCCATAAGATTTGGGCTACTACGGAAGTCATTTTGGTTGGAGTTGGGCCGAAAAGCCTCTAAATGTAGTTGAGCAGATACGTAGTACCCACCCACCAAAAAAAAAAAAGAAATGAGAATTTTATTTTATTGACAAAAGTCAAATAATAGTTTCTAGATATTATGTGATGTAATAATGTAATAAAGTCAATTAGCCGCAAAACGGAAAATATCATTTACCTCTAGCCGCTCCCCACCCTCCTTCTCTCTAAGCCTCCTCTCTCAAAATTTTGTTTTCTCCTCCTCCTCCTGACTATTTTGTCAAAGGGGAGGAGGAGCCTGATCTTTTTTACTTTTATTTTAGAATAAAGTCCACAGATCTATTGATCTGTTGGGTTTAGTCAGTTTTTTGAGTCAGTTCAGTCTTTTTTTTGAGTCAGTTAGTTTGAGTCTGAGTCTGGCTTTTGTCCAGTTTTTAGTTTGCAATAGATTGAAAACAGTTTGCTTTGTCGGAATGGTTTTTCTTTCTGATCAAAGGGTGGGTGCTGATGATCCTCGAATCAGCCACTTTTTTATCGTTGTTGAAAGCTTTTTCTTGGATTCACCGAGAAGCAAAAGCGATGGAGTGGTGGACATGCGAAAGATTTATGAAGAAGGTTCGAGATTCCATATAATCATCAAGACGACTCATCTGATCACGGAGCAAGACCTAGATCTAGATCTAAGACAAGAGCATTCTTCTCAATTTATTGTAATTATAAGTATTATCTTTGTAATTTCATTTTCATAAATGAAAATTACAATCTTTTCTCAAAGAAAATATCATTTACCTCCTGTCTTCAAAGTGTTCATACAAAAAGCTATAAGAAAAATGCAAAATATTCTGCAAAACTCACTTTACAATAACTAGTCTTCACTTCCATGTGCCTTGCACGTGACCCATCCTGTTTTTAGTAAATAATGAATTTAAGAATTAAACATTAAAAAATACAAGGCTAACCCAATTGATCCGAGTGCTAAATCCGAAAAATTTAAAACCCGAGTGACCTGAGACCAAAACCCGAACCCACCTGACCCTAGACCTAGCATACCCGAATGATCTGAACCCAGATGAGTCAAAACCCGAATGACCCGAGAAAATTATAAACTAAAATTATATTTTATTCAATAAGATCCACATTGTTATAATTTTAACCATTCTAAATTATCATTTATTCAAACCCAGCTGAGCAATAACTTAAGAACATTACCTGACTCATTTGACCTAGACTCAGATGATTCGAAACTTATCCAACCCACCTGATTGACTCCTCTAACTTTATAAGTCAAAGGAAATAATTACATGTTACTCTTCTTTTTATTTTTAAAAACTTTAAATTCTTATTATACACTCCAATACATTAAACTACCAATACACACTCCAAAAATAGAAAAAGGTTAATCACAATAATTAAATTTAAATAAATAAATTTTAACTTAATTAGTTTAAAATGATGAATAATTAATGATTAGTTTAAACTTGATAATAATACTTTATTAGTTTATATTATAATTGAAATGGGTCCAGATTTAACAAAAGTCTCAAATTTTTTAAAAATTAAAATAGGTAAAAATAAAATATTTATAATAATATTGAATTAATTAAATAAAAATAGATTTTTTAGTAGAATAACTGTAAAAGTTTAATTTCTAAAAAAATTAGTAAAAATTTAAAAAATTTACATTTAAGAAATATATTTAAAAAATTCTAATATATATAAGTTTTTAAAATAAAATAGTAAAACGGTAAAAATAAAATAGGTATAAGGATATTAGATTTAATTAAATAAAAATAGAGTTTTTAGTTGAGTAAAATTGTAAAAGTATATTTAAAAAATTCTAATATATATAAGTTTTTTAATTAAAATAGTAAAATGGTAAAAATCATAAAGATATTAGATTTAATTAAATAAAATTAGAGTTTTTAGTTGAGTAAAACTATAAAAATTTAAACAATGGCATTTAAGAAATATATTCAAAAAATAAGGATATAATGGGCGATTCAAAAGTTTTACAGGTGAACGTACTTTTTAATATAGTATAGATATAGATAGGCTAGAATTTATGGCCATCTATCTAGGGTTATTGACCCGGAATATTCGACATTTTTTTTTGGCCAAAAAACAGAAGGAATATTCGACATTGAAAAGCACTCTTTCCCTTTCACACAGAGCTTCATCACAATGCAGGTGATGCTTAAGTTATATAACAAAAATAGCTGCTAGCATGACCATTAAGTTTAGTAAATTACAATGAACATAATGTAATTACATCATTTTTTTTTTATCCATAATGAGATGAACCAAAATTTTGTTCAATCCTATATATAAGCTACAAATCCAATACTACTTGACAGTTTTGACTACACAAATAACAATAGTATGAAGAACAAACCAACCTAAGCATGAAATTCACAGGGCATCCAAAAGTGGAAGCTTTGGAAACAGCCATAGAACATACGAGACCAAAAGCCAAATGTGGCAGCATTCATGAACTTCATAAACCTCTAGAGCCGGGAAGGTCAATCCACTGAAGTTGGATTTCCACTTCACCGCACTCCACATTTCTCAATCTGAGGCAAATGTCTTGGACAACCTTCCCATCAGCCCAATGAATAGTGCTCTCTTCAGCCAGGCAGTTGTTCCTGCTCGGTTGCACTTTCGATATTATGGTTCCACTTGGGAGTTCTGCCAAATTCATTTTCAAGGCTTCTATATATGTCTTAATGTCAAACTCTGCATCTCCCATTTTGTCATCCTTGCTAAATGTGTCATGGTCATACACAGTCTGAAAGCAGAAACAGAAAAAGAATGATTTTAAACAAAATAAGAGTTGAAGACAACCTCATACATAAAAATGCCAAATTAACAGATTATAGCCAAAAAATAGAGAGAAGAAAATAAATAAGTTGGCAGAGTGTGTGTTTGAGATTTGAGGGAGGTTGTCAGTGAGTTTTCAAAAAATGGATATTTCAATGCTTGTAACTAGGAAAGATACTCCTCCGACTTTTCCTTGTGCCTCCCTGTTGCATAACTTCTATCTTTCATATGATAATCTACAAGTGTCTACTAATAAGAAATTCCTAAGCATCATCAGTGTTCTCCTGTTTTCTTGCCAGCAAAAATAATAGGAAACAAGGCAATAATAGGAAAAGATCTAATCAAGAAGGGGCATAGATTAATTTAATAGACGGAGGGGAGGGGGGTAGGTTCAGGGGGTGGAGCTTCAGGTGGGGTTGAGGGTACATGTTGCATCAGTCACCATATGCCATCTGTGACCAAGGTTTCAATATATGTCAATGGAAATCCAAAGTTACAACAGACAAGAACATTCAAAGTTTACAAAAACCTTAGTCATCATGAATTAATAAGGTGCATATTTATCATTTTCAAGTATCTCAGTATATCTGTTAAATTTTATGATATTCACACCTGGACATTGTCTTTGCCCTTCAATAATAAGCATAGAACACCCTGGTATACTTTTGATCTCTTTCTTTGTCTGTTTCAAGTTTTATCTTTTATTTTTCCAGGCAATTCTGTATCATCAGATTATGCAAGCATTAAGTTATAGTTTGGCCATGCTTTGCTGTCTATCAGTGATGTGAAAGTTCATCGTACGCAATTTAACAAGAAACTACCAAGATAGAAAATTGCTGCAAACTAAATTCCTGTACAAAGTCAATTAAACAATATACAACTAAATACAGAAATGCTTCAAACTAAATTCCTAGTAAGGTGTGTAGTAACCTGATTTTCTAACAAATCCAAATTTGGTATTTGCATGTTGACATTGATTATCACATGCAAACAGAAGCTTAATCATATCAAGGTGACTCAACTGATAACTCTCAATGCAAAACATGTTGGCATATACATAGAGGCAACTATCAATTTATTTAGGGAATGAATTTGGTTTTAGAAGCTAGAAGCCAAGAATTCACCTATATAATGCAACCATGGGCTATTGAACTGGCTTTCCACTTTTACACCACACTCAGATAGTAACAAGAAACAGAGGAACTTACCAGCTTGATAGGCAGACTAGCATCTGTTATGGAAAGTGTTAAATCTTCATTCCACTCAGGATTAACATCCTTCTTGATTACACGAGTCTTTAGCTTCTGCAAGAGATAGTGACATAAAAGAATCTTAAAGAAATGAAAAAGTGCATCAAATGGAACTTAAAAGTGTTTCTTTTCTTTTTTTCAGTAAAACAATTAATGTGCAAGCTGTCAAAACTAAGCTAGATTGACACCACTTCCTTCAATTAATTACAAAAGACAATTAAGGTATCGAACTAAACCACGGATTCTCAACTCTGAAAGGTTAAAACGAAAGCAATGATTATTGCAGATAATTTTAATACAATACATATACAATGGCAGGACAAACCTAGTTTGCCTTCACTCGTAATTTGTAACGGCAAATTCTTTCATTAATTTCAAAACTAGTTATCGACCAGAGGCCTTTACTCATCTATCTCATTAAGTTCTGTAGATTATTGGTCTAGCAATTTTTACAGTTATAAAAAGTCAAAGTCAACTTTGATAAAACAAGGCTTTGATAGACATAAAATCACCAAGATCCATCAATCAAAAACCCCTCTTCTTGTTATTCTTCACGAAATATGTAATCAAATTTTACTCAGCCTAACATATTTGAAACTTTTAAGAAGGAAAACTAATGTGTATATATTATTAATTTCGTTCCTGTTTGCTTTTCTTAACAAAAAGACAAAAACTGGAATCTTTGCTAAATTAGATATTCCGCCAAAATTCTCCTTTTCGCCTTTGATTCCCTCAAAATTCCAATCTTTTCAGTCAACGTATATTGACTGACTGATCATCATAAATAGGCAAAATAAACAATCTACTGAAAGAAAAAGTTCATGCAAATTTGTTCTTCTTCTTTTTTTATTGTATATTTTTTGGTAAGAAAGAAGGAACAGAGCAAAATTTCCAGAAAACTAAAAGATAAAATCAACAAGAAGAAAAACGTCTGGAAAACAAAAAGAGCAAAAAAATCTAGAAAATTGAAAGATAGAAACAAGAAGAAGAAAAACATGTTACCTGTCTGCCCATCTTAACAACAACGTATGGATCGCTGCTTCGGACATCGCGAACGGCAAGATTTACACCTTTTTTGACGCGAATCCGTAGCAGACCAAGCAAGTTGTCCATTAAAGATGTGCTCCGATCGGTGCTTGGTGTTGTTGGAGACCCAGAAACCGACATTTTTAATGTTTTGATCTCTTCCTCCTTTTATATCCTCCCCCAACTCCAAGAAAAAACAAAAAGATAACAGTAAAAAAAGAAAAAAAAGTTGGTCTCTTTTCCTGTCAAATTTATGGCTTTTTTTTTATTTAATTTAATTCTATTAAAGATGAGTTATAACAGACAACAAAAGGTTTCAGGTTAACCAATTTTTGTTGTTTTGCTGGAAGAAACTTTTTTGCTTTTTTGGACGTTCGGGGGAAGGGAGGATGGTGGGGTCCAGACAAAAGGAAAATATGAGGAAATGGCCGAGGATGATGACCGGGAGACCCGGTAACCCGACTGGGAAATAATTGGAGGGGATTTGTTTATGGGACATTTGTGGAGACTTTGACTTAATGACACATTACGAACGGCGTGAATGACGCTTCGTTTGTCCTAAGACCTCATATGATTACGTGGCGTCATATTACTGCTTGTTTGTTGTCTTCGCTTTAAATTTTGTCAGTTCCATATTCTCTATCTATTTAATATACTATGTATATCTATTATTCATAATGGTTAGTTTTTTTGGCAACATATATTCATAATGGTTAGTTGGAATAAAAAAATATAGTTAACCCGTATGGTGGATATTTCTGAATTGACATTATTACAATATAATCAAAATATCTCTCAATATGTTGAATAAAATATCTCTCAATATCTTGAGATGTTTAATGAGCAATCACAAAAATAAACAACTCCTATCTTATTTACAAGAAATTAAGGAAGTCCATAAAATAACAAAATATATATATATATATATATAGTTATCCCCTATTTGATGGATATTTCTAAAGTGATATTATCGTCAAACAATGGCGTAGTCATGTTTTACATTGTGGGATCAAATGACTCCACTAAAATTTAAGATCTTTATCTTTTATACATGTTTAAATTACAAAATGACTTGCATAAATAAAAATACTAGTAATCAGGTATATGCCCATGCATCTGTAATCAATTAATAACATGTTTAAAAGTAAAAATTGACATTAAGTGAAATGATAGTAAGAATGTATAAGGTTGTTTAAAATATGTATATATATATATATATATATATTATTTTTAGTAACTATGAAAATTACTTAAAAGGCAAATTAAGAATTAACAAGTTTGTCGTGGCGCTACGGGCTCCCTTTATTATAGATTTGTCATGATTGATTTAAGGTAGAAAGGTTAACTATGAAGGTTATTTTGTTTTTGTATCATTAGACCTCTGTGTTTTGATGATAAAGCAACATGTTTTTCCTAAGAAGATCAGAATTAAGTTATTTATATAACTCTTTGCAGACATTCATGTTTGATTGTTTCTTGGATCTATTGTCATTCGAGAAGTCGGGAGTTGTCAATATAACAATGGATCTTGAATGAAACGTTAGAGAGCAACTATTGAAGGTTGGAGTTAAGTGCTGAATTGAAGTTATTTGAATAGGCTTTTTAATCTTGTATTTAATATGGAGATTGTTATGGAAGGATTTGAAGTTATGGTCTTCTGGAGTTGAAGGAATGTAGTCAACAGTATATAAGTTTTTTTTTAGTCTTTTAAAATTCTTCAATATTTTCTCAAACGGCATATATTTTTAAATTAGCGAGTTTTAATATGTTCATTTAAATCGGTATTGATTAATTGAAACATGCATATATATAATTATATATAAATTGTTTTTATTATTTTTTTTGAGTCTTTTAAGATTTTTGAATATATTAGCAAACGGACGAATTTTGAAATTATTGAGTTGTAATATATAATATCCATTAAAATTGGTAATAATTAATTGAAACGGCCTAATTATATTTGTTTCAATTATAAGTACATTCATAATTGGTATCTCTAAATCTAACCTTGTCTTGGACGAAAAGTATAAAATGCAAGCCTCTCTTTTTAAGCAAGGTGGAAATAATCAGAGATAGTTGATAAGTTTTTTAAAAATTAATGGACAACATTTTATATATAGGAATCTTATAATCTAGATTCTAGAATGGAACTTGATAAGGAGAAGATGTTACTACATATATTTGCTATCAAGAAAAAGGCAAAGGCAAGAAGAAAAGATAAATAAACTTTCATTTGACATAAGATTTCTTATTTGATAGAAGAATTATTTTGTAGTATAGCAATTCTTCTATTTATTATCTCTAAGTTAAATCTATTTTTTTATTCATCCATCTCCATAGCGTCCAACATTGCCAACAATTTGTTTTTGCTATATGTGGTTATTTTGATTCGTTTTAGCATCTTTTTCATTGCTCCAATTTGTTGCCGTAGTCACGCTTCTCGAAGGCTTTTCTCTTCGTTGTCAAATTCAATTTGAGCTTGTAGGATATCAACTTTGTCGGAGTTGAAATCTTCTATTTGGACTCCATGAGATTGTTGCAATTCTAGAATTGCATTCTTTGCAGCATTTTGTTCTGCAAACTCTTCGTTTGTTGTTGAATGTCCATAGGAAGTATACTGTCTCCCTTCTTTTGTTTCTTCTGTAAACTCAACCTTCGCCTGATAGTCGTTCCATATATTTTGTTTTGCCACATAAATCGGTGGAGTGAAGTTTAGAGACTCGCACAATGTGTATAGTGCTTTTTTGAAATCGAAGTCGATAATACGTGCCATATTTCGGTTACCTTTAAGCTACAAAAACCAAACTATATAATTAGCATCGGTGTAACAAAGTTATAGTAGAACTCGTACAATTGCAAATAAATGTAATTTGGAGAATTGAAAGATAGGAATTTGGCTTTTATAGTGAATAAGGGGCTAATCTCAATTGTTTTTTCAAAGGTTAAAAATGTATCTATGAAAAATTAGTCACACACAAATGTAGGAAGTAGTGAACATTGACGAAATGATTCAAAAATATATAGGTTTTTACATGCATAATAGAAATGGTTGTAGAATACGTTTTTTCTCTTTGTTGTAAGTACTGTATTTGTTGAATTTTCATATATATACTACTTCGACATGGCCTTTGGTGTAATAACAATATAATTATTACATCATTTTGGACTGTTATAACCTAATTAGAATTATTATAAATAAAGGTGAAATTAATGTCCACATTGGAATTTAAAGAATATTTTCAGTTTTAGATTCTGAAAGCCTTAAGTTAAAAGTTGCCATCCTATATCTTTACATAAATCGTACTTAAATCTCCAATTAACCTGTTCCATTTGATTGGTATTAAAGTCATTATTATAAATTCATAACGGTTAATTTTTTTTTTTGAAGAATTTTTTAAGTTTTAGAATCTAAAAGCCTTGCAATCATAGCTGGGTAAGTTTGTTTGGTCTTAATGTTTCTGTTTTTTGTTGGAATAATCAATTTGTTCGCAAAACATAGATTTTAACTTTCTTCACAGCTTATTATTGCTTAACTTTCTTGACAACTTTTTAGCTTCTACGTTTTGATAAATATATTTAAAGGAGTTTAAAGTTAGAATCATGAGGCAACAAAGTTTAAAAACTTACTCTTGAGAGGTATTCTTAAGTTAAAAAGCTGCCATCTTATATCCTTACATAAATCGTATTTAAATCTCCAATTAACCTGTTCCATTTGATTGGTATTAAAGTCATTATATTATAAATTCATAACGGTTAATTTTTTGGGGGTTCTTTCTTTTGTAATAATTGGTAACCGGACCTGAGCTTGCCAAAAAGAGCATTTTAAGCAAAGTTTTTGCCGGTTCTTGTAGCTATGAAATTCAGTTTTCCAGCCATGAAATTCTACTGTTTAATACAAGAACTTGCTTTTTACCGCCGCCAAAAAAGAAAAAAAAAACTTCTTCATTATCAACAAAGTGATGGCTTTTAGACCTTAAAGGGGATAATCAAAACTAAAACTCTCACATCTTGAACTATAATCTTTCATCGTTATAAACAATTCTGCAAGGGACTCTTTAATTTTTCTTGTCGATGATAAGTTCAGTTACTTTTCAAAAAACAGAACGAAGCGAAATACAAGAAGAATGATGGAAAGAAAAAAAATCAAAACAACTCTATATAAAAGTGATACTCAGAGTTTTTATATCAGGAATTCATAAGAAAATTATATCATAAGATTATGCGTAACTGCAATGGCACAACTACAAATTCAGCTAATCACTCCAATCTTCATCTTCCTATTTCAGTTGGTCCATCAATCCAAGGAATTAATATGATTGAGTGGGTGGCGCTCAGAATAAATGCCCAAATGAGATGACAAAATCTGGACATCTTCACCCAGCTCACGTAGTTGATTCAAAATACTAAGCAACTTTTCCAACAGAATCTGGAAACATAAAAGGAAATATAAATCATATCAGGAAAAAAATGATACATACACAACCAAACTTATATATAGGTAAATAGTAAAAAGGATTTGCGCAAGAAACAACAATCTAGTTCACTCACAGAGTTCTGTAATTCAAGCCTTGTATGGCTCTGGTTCTTATGCAGAGAAGCAAACCGAACTGATTCACGATTGATAAAATCCTCAACACACAACATACAATGGTCATCCATTACAGCCTGTTCCTGATTACAGAGTAAAAACAAAACAACTAAATCTCAAAAAGTGTAAACAGATGAATAACGTAAAAATGGAAAACCAAAAATGAAGCGACGGAGAAACAGACCTGAGGAGAGAAATCGGAGAGGATTAAGAAACGTGGAAGGGAAAAGCAGAGAGCAAAAAATCATTTTTATACAATAGAGGAAGTAAATTACCAAAAAGGGCTTTAGGAAAAGGAAAGGAAAATTCATGGAGGGGCTTTTTAGTCATCCGAAGAGTGTGAAAAGACCAAAAAAAGCCAAAAGGAGACACCACATTAATCCTCAATTTGGCCTTTAAGTAATTTCCATAGCCACTAAAAATAATATATAGTATATATATCCAAATGAAAATAAACTCATATTAATTTAAATTAGTCTTTAGATTATTTGGATTAAACAAAAGAAATTAACAAATTTATATATGAAACAAATATAAATAAATATTTTAAAAAATAGAAAATGTAAATATAAGAAAAAAGAAGGAAACATTTGAAATAAAAAAAAGATAAAGAAAAGGAAGAGGAAAAGGAGTATTTTAAAAAATAAAAAATATTAAATAAAAAACAAAAATAAATTATTTCGAGGTGGGAATATGTTCACCCAAAAATTAACTCA